>JASTWP010002577.1:0-40263 GCA_030770255.1 Temnothorax ravouxi | reverse complement strand
TTTATAATAGTAGTATAGATTTCTATCCATATATTTTCAGTATTATTATTGTTACATTAGAAAAATTATTAGCATTTAAGATACGATCTTTTTCCGTTAGTTTGTAAAGTTTTATGATTAAAAAGATCATGTCGTATTATTAACATATACCTAAGATTTATAGAATCGTTATAAATTTTATTATATATCTCAATTGCGCGAATCTTAAATATGTTTTGTAAAATTATGCATAATATTTTTATGCAAGGATACTTGTTTTAATTATTTCTTCCTATTGCATTTAAGTATAGAAAAATATACAATTTTTATGTGTTTGCACTTTATATTTAATGAGCAGGCAATTAAATATATATGATTCAATTTGTCTCTTTATTGACTGACATAGTTATATACTTTAAATCTTTTTCTTTTTAAAATTTAATCAATTGAATAGCAAAAAAACTACGTTATCATATTATATATTTTTGGTACGTAGTGTGCAAATGTATTTTGAAATGAAGATTATATATTTTTTACTGAATTATTTACACACACGTGCGGTTTCAGAGAATCATTTTTCGCCAACTCAAATATGTTCCTACTCAACTGTCAAAATATGAAAGATAATTTTATCTAGTTGTGACATTCGCTTGAATTTCCGAAATAATTTTCAAGGATGTGAGTACGAATATATATAACGTACTATTTAATATTTATATTTAATAGAAAATTATAAACGATGCGTTATGTATGAGAAATTTGACAGAATTGCTTTTATCAAATAGAATTAATTTGCAATTAGTTGAAGGAAATAAAAGAATAAACAAATCAGGTAAGTTTCAGACACGTGTTACAGGTGTCCATCTGTAATTATCAAAAACATTGATACCTGTATTACAGAGGTAACAGTACAAAATAAAAATATTTTATTAAATATTTAATCCAACGAGGGAATACAATTGTATTTAAATACTTTGTATTTAAATACAAAGTTATATATGTATTTTTCAATAGAATAAAAGATTTAATCACAAAGAATTACAGAGGTAACAGTACAAAATTTAAATATTTTATTAAAATACATAAATTTTTCTTGTAAAAATACTTGGCGCTGCTAGACCTCGAAATTTTAAATAAATAAATAAACTTATCCTATACTTAATTATAAGCCGCATTATTCGCCGTTGTCACGCACACCCATATCACTCGCTCGCACATACACACCACGCTGATAATCATTTTGTTACTCTCGTCGCATTCTTCTCTGAATTATTTTTATTTATTGTTGTCCTTATTTATTTAAATTTCGAGGTCTAGCAGCGCCAAGTATTTTTACAAGAAAAATTTATGTATTTTAATATAATATTTTTATTTTGTACTGTTACCTCTGTAATTCTTTGTGATTAAATCTTTTATTCTATTGAAAAATACATATATAAACTTTGTATTTAAATACAAATTGTATTCCCTCGTGGATTAAATATTTTAATAAAATATTTTTATTTTGTACTGTTACCTCTGTAATTCTTTGTGACTACTAAAAAATACACATATAAACTTTGTATTTAAATATCTTGTATTCCCTTGTGAAATTTAAATAAAATTTTTAATCTTATAAATTGTTATCATACATTCTTTTATAATTGACACAATGTAAAGATTTTTCAAAGTAGTGCAACAATTATTTTTTGAGGCAATATATATGTTCTCTCTGTAATTGGCGCTGTAATTTAAAGAGATATCATTTCTTTTTGTAATTGTAATAGATCACTTAAAGCGCGACTCTTTTTTTTGATAAGGTAACATAATTAGGTAATTATGCAGTATAGGGGAGCCCCCTCCGATGACCTTGATTTTGACATATGTTGTCAAGGTCACCCTCCTGAGTGACCTTCAGAAGGTTTTTAGCCCTCGGTCACTGTTCGTTAAAAAGTTATTAACAAAAAAAGTTTGTAAAATATAGCAGCTGTTTGGAGTAATGGAAGGCATAAATGACTGATATTATGTTTTTTTTTTTAAAGCAGAGAATACTTTATTTCGTGAGAAAGTTGCTGCTTTTACAAAAACACAACATTTAAAGCAGTAAATTGTTGTTAAATTGAAGTCTGTTTGTTAAAGACGCAAGACGAGTTGTCACACGGGTTAGATGACGCGCTTTAACAGTGCTATCTTCTGTACAACGCTCCACTGATCCACGTGGGTTCGGTGACGCGCTTTACATATATTCAACTGTATAAAGCGTCCCACTGATCCACGTGGATCAGTGACGCGTTGTACAGAGATAATACATGTAAAGCGCGTCACCGAACCCACGTGGATCAGTGGGACGCTTTATACAGTTGAATATATGTAAAGCGCGTCACCGAACCCACGTGGATCAGTGGAGCGTTGTACAACAACAAACTTTTTTTGTTAATAACTTTTTAACGAACAGTGACCGAGGGCTAAAACCTTCTGAAAGTCACTCAGGAGGGTGACCTTGACAACATATGTCAAAGTCAAGGTCATCGGAGGGGGCTCCCCTATACTGCATAATTACCCATAATTTTGTGATGTGGATCACTTGGGATATAATTTTTCGGAAATAAAGATACTACTGCTTAGATTTTTTCGAGATATAAAGATTATGTCTACCACTTGTTACTTATATTTTTGCGAGGTATAATACTACCACTTTATCTTTTTTCGAGGTAACACATATACACTACTATGCGTGTACTTGGCGCCCTTTTTTACCTTTTGTTAAAAAAGGTAGTTTTGTACGGATATCACGCCTTTTTGTAGTATTACGCATTTTATAAACAGTATGTACAGGGTAAAGCTGTTTGGAGGTATAATACTACCACTTTGTTTTTTCGAGGTAACAACATAACAGGGTAACAACATAATACATATACACTACTATGCGTGTACTTGGCGCCTTTTTTACCTTTTGTTTAAAAAATTTGAATATACTACAATATATGATTAGTGCTTTAATATGTATTTGATTATTTTTTAGTCAATATTTGAAAGACAAAATCCATTTTAATGAATACATTAACCAAATTCCTTTAAAATGGACTTTGTCCTTCAAATATTGACTAAAAAATAATCAAATACATATTAAAGCACTAATCATATATTATAGTATATTCAAATAAAAATTATCGATTATTTGTTTATTAAATGATAAAAATATGCTTTTTTAATAAATAACAATGATTGCTGCCAATAAGCCTAAAAAAAATATATATATATTTTTTTCAGCACGGATAAATAAAAGATGGATATAAAAAAATCGGAAAAAAATAGATCCCGTCATTATCCCATTATGAATTTAGGCTTAAAATTTGTGGAATCGATGATCGTTTTTTACAAATAATTTTGAAGAAAATCGATCAATACGTGTTTTTTGTAAATCAACAATTTGTGTTAAAAATTTGAAAATCTTATAGAAATACAGTTTAAAAAATTTTTTGGATATTTTTTATCAAAAGTGTGTTTAAATACAAACATTTTGAAAAAAAAAAACGTCCCATTTGGCCCATTTTTCGTAAAGTTATGGGCGTTTAAAAAAAAAGTAACGTAATTTTTCAAAAATCGATATTTTGAAAACGGTTTGACAAAAAAATTTTTCAAAAAAATCGGAGATGCAAAAGCCCAATGGTGTCCGATTTGGCGTGAAACGCCCCATATATATATATATATACATATATATATAATATATATATTATATATATATATATATTACAATTATTACATTACTATATATATATATATATATACAGTAATTTATATTTACTATATATATATATATATATATATATATCCCACATAGCAAATAATATTGCAGAAATATTGCAGCAATATTATTTTTCCATTGCAATATTACAATGAAATATAGCAGAAATATTGCAGTAATATTACTGCAATATCTCAGTAATATAAAAATGTCCGCACAAATGAATATCAGTAATATTACTGATATTTATTTCAGTAATATTACGTAATATTACTGCAATATATCAGTAATATTACTATAATATTTGCGTGATATTTGTATAATATTGCTAGGAATTAAACCATTTTAATAATTTTTATTAAATTTTATTAAATTTTATCAAATTGTTATTTTTAATAATAGTATTACATACAATATTAAGAAAATAATATTAATATTATTTTTCTATCTCTTTCTTCTTCAAAACTGCTCCATGCTACTCTGCACTGTATGAATTTCCACTGATAAAGAGTGACGTAACACTATAACAATATAAAAACTGTAATTATTATTTATACAAGGTGAGTTTTATTTTGTGTGCCAATTATCTTCGCTAATTATCTCAAAAAGTATTGGTTTATTGAAAAAATGTTTCAGATAAAAAATTGGAGGGTTCATAGAGGAATAATGGGTCCAAATCAAATTTTTTTAAATAAAAACTCCTAATTTTCATTACATTATCTTTTTCTATTAATTAATATAAACAACTTTGTTTGAAACATTTTTTATTTGCCTTATACTTTTTGAAATATTCAAGAAAAATTTGGTAATTTTTTTAACCCTAGAACGCACACATCATTTTTTTGACCTTCTAACGCAAAGTGGGGTCAGTATCAACCCCATACCTTTTTTTGATCGTAGAACCGATCCTACAGAGATAATGGGCCTTAATAGTACATGAATTTTTTCGTTGTTTAATAAAGAAAAGAATGGTATGCGATAAACTTAATTTTACTCAAGTTTAGTTAGCGAAAAAGTCATTTAAAAACCGAAAAACGCAGAAAATCAGCAAAAACCTCATTTTTTAAACAAAAATTTGTATCTTTTTTTGTAATCAATCGATTTTCAAATTTCAAACGGGGTTTTAAAGAGGACACATTAAACTATTGGAAAAAAAATTATAATCGCTATGTTCTGTTCAAAAAGTATATTTATTTGGGACTATAAAAATGAAGAAATTCGCAAAGTTGAAATATGGAAAAAGTCGATGAAAAAACCATAAAATGTATTTCAAGTATTATTTTATTTTTATTTGATACAAAATTCAACGAGCGCTTACATGGGTCTCAAATTATATCGCCCAGCCATTTTCTGCGAAATGTCAATCTTCTATATAGGCAACGGGATTTTTGCGTGATATTTCGTCTTAAATAATATTTATGACTATTTATGCTCAGATTACGTAATAATACATGAAATATATTGATTCTAGCAAAAAAATAAAATTAGCTTACCGTGACGAAACTCAAACGGCAACTCACAACTGGGGTCGATATCGATCCCACGCCCGCTTTGCAACTATGCTGCTTTACTGCTAGGGAACAACTAATGCTGCGCTCGACATAACCCTACTTTTAGAAAGTTGAAATGAATTATGGTTCAGGTCCTGAGTCGATAATGTCACTCGCTAGCTCAGGAGCGTAGTTCAAAGTTTGCCTGGGGTCGAAATCGACCCCACCGTGCGTTCTAGGGTTAATATTTAGCTTATGATATCTTGATAAATGCTTGTCGGAGGGAAAAATTATACAAGACTTTTTGAGTTGATATGGTCTCAAGAATATGCTATTGCAATAATACCCCAATTTCTTTAAATATGTGTGTACAAATTTTCTTAAAGCTTTCATTTGTACACAATTATTTAAAGAAATTAGAATACTATTGCAACAATATATTCTTGAAATAAAATCAAGTCAAAAAGTCCTGTACCACTTTTCACTCCAATGAACATTTACTGACAAACATTTATTGTTAGCTAAATACTGAAAAAAATACCAAGTTTTCCTTGAATATCTCAAAAAGTATAAGGCAAATAAAAAAATGTTTCAAACAAAAGTTGTTCATATTAATTAGTAGAAAAAGATGATACAATAAAAAAGGGGTTTTCTATTTAAATAATTTTACTTGGATCTTATTAGGCTTAACACAGGTCCCGGACTCAAAATCTAATAAAATTGTCTATTGGTCCTCCTTGAACCCTCCAACTTTTATCTGAAACATTTTTCCAATAAATCAATACTTTCTGAGATAATTATAGCGAAGATGATTGGCACACGAAATAAATCACCTTGTTTATTTCATACATAATTACATATTCAAACATAAGAGTACGGGGTTAAGTATGACGTGTTCCGATATTCACTGTCTATACTGAAAATCTGTGGTTAATGTTATACATACACTTTAGATTTTCAGTACTGGATATTAAAATATTGGAACGCAATTTATACCAAGTTTAAATTTTTCTTACTTATGTATTTAATAAATAAAGCTGTCGCTCAGAAGAGTTTGATAGAAATTAAACTGCTTGGGCTGCTTTGCGTGAACTTCCACTGATGGAAAGCAACGTAACACTGCAACATAATACAAAAAACAGTTGTTTAGGAAAGTAATTGGGCGCCGTTCTCCTGTAAACAGCCCTGACCTTAGCGCGTGCGATCTCGAACGAAAGCACGGGCCTGTCATATGGAGCGTCGCCCAATAATCCCTCGTTACGGTCCATTTCAGCAAACTCACGTTTGCCATACGCATGCGTTGCCGCAAATTCGTGTATCACGCAACTCGGATCGATCGCGGATCGATCCGATTCGTCCCTTGTGAGGCGCCCCGCGCCCTCGTCAAGCCCCCTCAACGGCCGCACGACCGTCCCCGCCGCGAGAGAATTAGAAGCATTAGAGCCCTCGTTCGAAACAGATGCCTAAAAGTTCGTCGCGATCTGCATCCGCTCGCTGATCATCGCGCAACTACAATAATCTCCCTGTGTGTTTCGCCAGCCGTCTTCAACGGGGAAGCGAATCCACACCTCTCCTGGCGGGAACGCTCTGTTCGCCGTTCGTCGCGCCTTACACTCGCGAAACGCTCACGGGTGTAGTGGTGAGCGAGAATACTTGTTTTTGTATAATTGTGTACGTCGGAATTAAATCCTTAAACACAATCGTGCCTCAATCATTGACAAAACGCATTCCTCGCCGATCAAGATCGTCGCTTCGCGCCCTTGTCAGGGCGGACTCCGGCAATTCTCGTGCCCCGAGGATTCCTTGGACGAACACGAAACAACAGTAATGGTTTATATCAAATTTAACTTTTTCTTACTAACGTAACTAATAAATTAAAAAAAAAGGTAAAAAAAGGCGCCAAGTACACGCATAGTAGTGTTAATGTTGTTACCTCGAAAAAAGAGAAAGTGGTAGTATTATACCTCGAAAAAAATATAAGTAACAAGTGGTAGACATAATCTTTATATTGTAACGGCCTAACTTTATCGAACGCGGGCTAGCCGGCTGGATCGGGAGTTCGATGACAGGCCCAGAGACAATAATCAATTTATAGCACACGGATTAATTCCTTTATTTAGCTCGAGGCTCGGGATTATACATAGATCGTAATTCCACGCGGCAGGTTACAATTGGTAGTGCATCTGCACTCGGGTGGTAGCACGAACGTGGGCTTTACAGAGAAAATGACGCAACGCGGTATATTTACAAGCGGCAGTGCATGTGCACTCGGGGTTTTAACGGACGCGGGGTTTCAGAGGAAATAACGCAACGCGGTATTTCTACAAGCGGTAGTGCATGTGCACTCGGGGTTTTAACGGACGCGGGGTTTACAGAGGAAATAACGCAACGCGGTATTTTTACAAGCGGTAGTGCATGTGCACTCGGGGTTTTAACGGACGCGGGGTTTACAGAGGAAATAACGCAACGCGGTATTTCTACAAGCGGTAGTGCATGTGCACTCGGGGTTTTAACGGACGCGGGGTTTACAGAGAAAATAACGCAACGTAAAATTACAGTCGGTAGGGCGGATGCCCTCGGGAAATGCAACGGACGCGGGTGGTCTAAAAGACAACGCAACGCGGGATTTTACAAGCGGGGACGCGACCTAACGGGGGTTAAGACCGTGGGCACGGGGAAACGCGATAGGTGCAACGGAGGATTGCGGAGTCCCGGGGCTACGGTTGTGAGAACCCTCGCTACGAGGACGAGCACGCTCGACCTCGCGGTGCCGTAGCCGTCGGGAGTACGGTGGAGTTCGGAGACACTCTGAGAACCCTCAGTAGAGACCCACACTCTGGACCTCGTTTTACGTGTCGCCCTAGGATAGGGAAGGTAGGCTTCGCCAGGAGTAGCGGAATGCTGTGGCGTAGGCGAAGTGTCGTCTCGTCGAGCGCGCCGGCTTATATATCGCTCGGCGCGGCAGGCTCCGCCGGCGGGAGGCCGATCGTCAGGCGAGTTGCGCGGTGGTGGGAGCGGCGCGATCCTGTGCGCTCGCTTCGGCGGGGATCGGCCCCCGTCGGCGCTCGTTAGCGTCATGCGGGAAGGCCCCGGTGCGGCGGATTTCCCGCGCACACGGTGCGTTTTGATAGTTTAAAAAATGGGCGCACCGCGCCCTGTCCTCGCCCGACGGATGATCGGTCGGGCGGTATCCGGCGGGTGGTAGCCGGGAACGATGCCTTGTTTTTAGGGGCGCATCGTTACACCACCCCCCTCCTTATGTGCCCGAACTTAGGGGCATAGTGTCCCGCTGGTTGGAGGTGCCGGTCGGCCGGGTGGTCCCTTTAGGCCGGTGGTTTCCGGGACTTGTCCTTGATCCACCGGACGGAGCCGTCCCCATTGAAGCGTATGTGCCAACGCCGGTTCCCGATCGTATGTTTATATTGTCGGGCGACGTGGCACGCAAAATGGGGAACCTCTATTATAATTCCGGGCTCGACCTGGACTGGAATCGGCGGCGCCGGCAGTGGCCCCATCACTCTCGCGGGTTGGAGTGTCGGCCGTGGTCGTCGGTGGGCCTCTAAAAGCGGTCGTGGGCGCCTTGGCGGCGGCGGTGGCGGGGCCAGGAGCCAGGCCTGCTTTGCTCGATTTACCGCATCGGACCTCTGGATGACCGTGCCTACTCGCGGCACGGTCTTCGGCGGGATCGGTCTGGTCGGCGGTGAGGGTGGTGGTGCCGCGTCGGGTTCGCCCCGATAGAGGGTGGCCCACCCTTGCCCGATCCCAGGATTGGCCGGATCGTACTCCTCGTCGTCCTCGCCGAGGATCTTCGTTATCTCTGCTAAGATATCTCGCTCTTGCGGCGTTGTTTCGTCCGTCATGACTGCGGTCGTTCTGACGATCGGCTTGCTCCTGCCTCGGTGCGCCGGGTATATTGGTGTTTGTTTTTGTTTTTCGGGAGTTCGGAATACTGTTTGGGTCGCGTTACAACGGTTCGTTCGTCGATGTTCTCGTCTTGGCGCGTGTTTTCCGGCCGTGTACGTTTGCGCGGCGGCGACGGTCGCCCCGAGCGCGTCCCCCCCATCGAGGTCCGGGCCAGGCACGTCGGGTGGTGCGTCGTCGGGGGCGCGCTTTAGATCTTGCACATGTACGTGCCGATACCATTTCCCCGAGCGGCTGCGGAGGTCCACTATGACGGGTGAAATAATGCGGCGGATTTCTAGCGGGCCGATAAATTTTGGCGCGAGCTTGGCGTTAAACGCCGTTGCCTTGTTGGAAAGCGGGCGGTCCCGCTTCCATACCCATTCTCCGATGCGCGGTCTCCATTCGCGGCGACGGAGATTGTAATGTTTTTCTTGGTGCTGAAACGCGCGGGCCAGCTGGATTTTCACCAGGTCGTACGCTTCTGTTAATCGGCGCTGCATCTGGGTCGGCGGTGTTGGCTCGTCGCGCGGCGCGTCCTCCCCGGGGCGGCGTAATTCGCGGCCGTGATTTAGAAACGCAGGTGTGTAGCCCGTCGCGTCGTGGGTTGCGGTATTATAGGCGAACTGGAGCTCCGGCAAGTGCTCGTCCCAGGTTTTGTGTCTTTTCGCGTATTGCGCGATCATGGTTTTGATTACGCGGTTGGTGCGTTCCACGGGGTTGCAGTGGGGCGCGTAGGCTGGCGTAAAGCGGTGGCGAATTCCACAGTCAGCGAGGAGTTTAGCGAGCTGCCGGGATTTTAATTGTCCGACAGGATCTCGTCCGGGCATCCGTGTCGGAGGATAATGGCTTCGGTGACGCGTTTTACGATGGCCGGCGCGGTGGCCCGTCGTAATGGCCGGAGCTCGATCCACTTCGTAAAGCGGTCCTGGATGTTGAGGAACCAGATATGGCCGGCGGCAGATCGCGGGAGCGGGCCGACAAGGTCGAGGGTGACCTGCTGCCACGGGTGGCCGAGTGCGGTCGGGTGCAATTGTCCGGCGGGTTTCTCTTGCGCGACTTTATGGGCGAGGCACGTCGGGCATTCGCGGACGTAGCGGGCGATGTCGCGGAACATCCCGGGCCAGTAATACCGGTGTGCGATTCTCGCGATTGTTTTTGCTATTCCGAGGTGACCGGCGGTCGGCGCGTCGTGGTACTGTTCGAGGAGCGGTCCTCGCTGGTCTTTTGGTACGCATTCCTTCCACTGTTCGGCTGCTGGGGTTTCTTTGAAATCAAGGCTGTGGAGTACGTGCTTCCACAGCCGGCCCTGGTCGATCCGGAAATCCGGTACCTCGTGTGGCGTGGTTTCGGTCGCGTGCCACATGCGCGTGTACCAGGGGCACTTTGCTTTCGTGACGACGAGAATTTCGGGTTGTCGGGATAATGCGTCGGCTACCTTGTTGAGTGCCCCTTTTCGGTATTTGATCTCGAAGTCATATTGTTGTAGCTCAAATGCCCATCGCCCCAGCCGGCCGGACGGAGATTCTAGTTTCTGTAGCCATTTCAGCGACTGGTGATCGGTGATCACGGTAAAGCGGTACCCCTCAAGGTAGCCGCGCATTCGTCGGATTCCCCACACTACTGCCAGGCACTCCAGTTCGGTCGCGCTATAATTCCGCTCGGCGTTGTTTAATGTGCGGCTGGCGTAAGCAATAACGCGCTCGCCCTCGGGGAAGTATTGCGTCAGCACGGCTCCCAGACCGGTGGTGCTGGCGTCGGTTTGGAGGTGGAACTGTCGCGAAAAATCCGGACACGCGAGCACTGGCGCGGTGGTCAAGACGTTTTTGAGGGAGGTGAATGCGTTTTGTTCGGCTTCCCCCCAATTCCACCGGGCTTGCTTCCGTGTTAAGGCGGTGAGTGGTGCGGCGAGAGTCGCGAAATCCTTAATGAAGCGGCGGTACCATGATGCGACCCCCAGGAATTGTCGGATCTGACGGATATTTTTCGGCGCGGGCCAGTTCGCGACGGCGCTGACTTTGTCCGGGTCGGTTCGAATACCGTCGCGGTCGACGATGTGGCCGAGGTATTTAATTTGATCGGCGCAGAATCGGCATTTCTCGGGGTTAATGCGAAGGTTGGCCTCGCGGAGCCGGCGGAAAACTTCGCGCATAGTGCGGAGGTGTTCGTCGAATGTCTTAGTGATAATAACGATGTCATCTAGATACACGAACACGTGCGGTTCCAGGTCCGGGCCTAAAATTGTATCGAGCAGGCGTTGGAACGTGGCTGGTGCCGAATGCAGCCCGAACGGCATTACCTTAAACTGCATTAGCCCCTTGCCGGGGACGGTGAAGGCGGTCACGGGTCGGCTTTCCGGCGCGAGGGGCACTTGCCAATAGCCGTTCTTTAGATCGAGCGTGGACAGGTAGCGAGCCCCCCGCAATTTGTCCAGCGTCGCGGTGATGTGAGGTAAGGGATACGCGTCTTTTTCGGTGGCCTCGTTGACCAAACGGAAGTCGATGCAGAAGCGGGGTTTGCCGTCCTTTTTTCGCACGATAACGACTGGCGAGCTCCACGCGCTGTGGGACGGTTCGATGATGCCGTCGTGGAGCATCTTATCGACTTCCGCGTCGATGATCGCCTGCATGGCGGGGTTTCGCGGCCGGTAACGTTGCTTAATTGGTCGGTCGGTCTTGACGCGTATCACGTGCTGCACGCGGTCGGTGGGGCCCTGCACGGCTTCGAACTTCGCGAGTTCGACGGCCAGGAAGCGGCGCAGGCATTCCCCCTCTGTTATCGCGTCCCCCTCGGGCGCGGGTTTAACGGCGGCGGTCCGTGTGTCGGCGGTGGGCGGGACCGGTGACGGTATGGCGAAGTCCATTTTTGCCCACAGATCAACGCCTATCAGAATGTCGCAATCTAACATCGGCATAATCTGAAACCGGTGCCAGAACATCCGTCCCTGCACGGTAATGGGAAACGTGACTAGTCCCGGTATCGGCGTGCTCGACCCGTCGGCGAGATACACCTGTCCGTTAACCGGCTGGATCGGGAACTCGCGGGCTAGTTTGTCGGCGGTTTGTGAGTTGATGAACGATGCCTCAGACCCGGTATCTATAAGTGCCTCGAATGGCTGCTTTGCCGCTATCACGGTTAGGTGCGGACGGGGTGTGTACGTTATTCGGAGGACCGGAGAGCGGCCGCTTCGTCCCCGGCCCGAGCGGCATTTCCCGACGGCGGGTGACAGTCCTTGGTAAAGACGCCATCCCTGCCGCATTGGGAGCAGAACCGGCGCGGTGGTCGTCGGCAGTCGTACCGGGTGTGCCCTCTCTGTTTGCACCGCCAGCAGCATTCTCGGCGGTCGTATGCTGCGGCGGCGATCGCGGGTTTCGGAGCGATGGTTTGGCGGGCGCGCGTCTGCTCTTCAATGTGCTCGAATTCCTCCGCCAGGCGTAGGATATCTCGCGTGCGCAATACGGTGTCGCGGCGGATATACATCTGATAACGCGGGTGCATGTTATCGTAGAGCGCGTCGACCTGCTCCTCCTCCGCGAATCCGGTGGCCCGTCGCATCATCGTCAGCATATCCGTCGCGAACTTGCGGTACGGTTCGTCCGGTTTTTGCAGGCGCGTTTGAATTTCGCGGACCAGTTTGGCGCGATATCGGCGCGGCAAGTAGTATTCGCGGAAGTCGTCGCAGAAGTCTTCCCATCCCTGCCAGTTGGCTCGGATGTTCCGGCACCACAGAAGGGCGTCGCCCTTGAACATCTCCGGCAGCCCCATTAACAATTGCGCGCCGGAATATTGATACGCGCTCTTTAGCTCTTCGAGCCGCTCGAGGAAGGCTACGGGGTCTTTCCCGTCGAAATGGCACCCCCATTTTCGTATCTGGTCCATGACCTGGGCGGGGGTTTCGCGGAGGGGGTCACTCGCGGTCGGGTGAAAGGGTTCAAATTGTGTCGTCATTGGCGGCGGTGTAAAAAACGGCGGGTTTGGTGATGACGGCGGGCGCGGGTCGAGTGCCGGTACGCGGAGTTCTCCTGCTGGGTGTACAGCGATAGTGGGTGCGGCCGGCGTCTGGTTATCCCCCGCGATGGTGGATTGCACCGTTTCCGGGTGCGTGGTTACGTAGGTGCTTAAGCGTCGGCGTAGCTCGTCGATCGAGCCGTCGGGGTCTAGTTTGAGTCGTTCGAGTTCTACGACGAGCTGGTTTTTCGATAAGGCGTATATCCACGACTTTGGCATGGTGCACTTTGATTACTGTCTCTCGGGGCGGATCAAAACGGTCCCTGTTCGGGCGCCATGTAACGGCCTGACTTTATCGAACGCGGGCTAGCCGGCTGGATCGGGAGTTCGATGACAGGCCCAGAGACAATAATCAATTTATAGCACACGGATTAATTCCTTTATTTAGCTCGAGGCTCGGGATTATACATAGATCGTAATTCCACGCGGCAGGTTACAATTGGTAGTGCATCTGCACTCGGGTGGTAGCACGAACGTGGGCTTTACAGAGAAAATGACGCAACGCGGTATATTTACAAGCGGCAGTGCATGTGCACTCGGGGTTTTAACGGACGCGGGGTTTCAGAGGAAATAACGCAACGCGGTATTTCTACAAGCGGTAGTGCATGTGCACTCGGGGTTTTAACGGACGCGGGGTTTACAGAGGAAATAACGCAACGCGGTATTTCTACAAGCGGTAGTGCATGTGCACTCGGGGTTTTAACGGACGCGGGGTTTACAGAGGAAATAACGCAACGCGGTATTTCTACAAGCGGTAGTGCATGTGCACTCGGGGTTTTAACGGACGCGGGGTTTACAGAGAAAATAACGCAACGTAAAATTACAGTCGGTAGGGCGGATGCCCTCGGGAAATGCAACGGACGCGGGTGGTCTAAAAGACAACGCAACGCGGGATTTTACAAGCGGGGACGCGACCTAACGGGGGTTAAGACCGTGGGCACGGGGAAACGCGATAGGTGCAACGGAGGATTGCGGAGTCCCGGGGCTACGGTTGTGAGAACCCTCGCTACGAGGACGAGCACGCTCGACCTCGCGGTGCCGTAGCCGTCGGGAGTACGGTGGAGTTCGGAGACACTCTGAGAACCCTCAGTAGAGACCCACACTCTGGACCTCGTTTTACGTGTCGCCCTAGGATAGGGAAGGTAGGCTTCGCCAGGAGTAGCGGAATGCTGTGGCGTAGGCGAAGTGTCGTCTCGTCGAGCGCGCCGGCTTATATATCGCTCGGCGCGGCAGGCTCCGCCGGCGGGAGGCCGATCGTCAGGCGAGTTGCGCGGTGGTGGGAGCGGCGCGATCCTGTGCGCTCGCTTCGGCGGGGATCGGCCCCCGTCGGCGCTCGTTAGCGTCATGCGGGAAGGCCCCGGTGCGGCGGATTTCCCGCGCACACGGTGCGTTTTGATAGTTTAAAAAATGGGCGCACCGCGCCCTGTCCTCGCCCGACGGATGATCGGTCGGGCGGTATCCGGCGGGTGGTAGCCGGGAACGATGCTTTGTTTTTAGGGGCGCATCGTTACAGCACTATCTGGACCTCGTCATCGGCAACCTGGAATACCTAGACATCGAATTCAAGCTTGATTCATAAGAATTAATATATATTATATATATACCTAATTTACTTAAATAGAAATCTTCCTCCTGACCGATAAGTCAATCGACCTTTAATTTACCTATATAGATCGTTCGAAATACGCGCGCAATATCGAAACTGGCGATACCTGCGCCGCCAGCGTCGAAAAAGTGAAAGTGACGTTTCTCTGATAATCATAATAATATTGAATGAGTCGGCGTTAGGAGAAGAAGAAGTATTTTAATATAAAATTTTCACATTTTAGACTTTGCGTCGCAATATTTCCGCTCGTAGGGCACGTAGCGGAATATTATGAGTCCCCCCCCCCCTAATTGGATCCCAAGCTATCGATCAAGCCTACTTAGAACTTGATCCGTTCACTCGTTATCGAGATCTCAACATCTCGGGTACTCGCAACCCGTCGCGTCGCGTCGCGTAAAAGAGTCACGGTCGGTGTCGATCTCGCTCCGCGTGTACTTGGCACGAGACACTACCGTGTCTCTTGATAGTAATCGAGGTATGTCCCTTAGTAAAGCATGTCATTAGTTATCTATTGAAAAATTATATTGTCCCGTCTAACAATGATACTGAACGGGTTTCGTTTGCCACCCTGTTGCAAAAGACCGATAGAAACTTCTAGACAACGATAGAAAGTCTATCAGATTCTATCTGGTTTATCAGTACAACAAAATTGAGACTTTGACAATTGATTTGGATTTATTGGAATCTATGAGCACGCGGTCACTATGAGGATAATCTGTTACGGAATGTATCCGATTCTATTGTTTTCATGTGCATGATGGATTATATTAAGATTTACGAATGTGCGATTTATTGGATTCAAACAGCATCGACACACTGATCGACAGCTGTGTATACTTATATGCAGTTATCGATTTTATTTGAATATTTTTCTATACGTATTTACATATGTTGTAAATTGATAGGTTTTGAACATACTTGACTGTTTGGAAGCGAATGCGCATTAATACGAAAAGTCCACAATTTGTTTCCATCAGATCTTAGTGGCAAAAGCTTATCCATAATGAAAGTACATTTATATCGTCTTATGAGTAAATACAGATATGTAAAGGACTAATTTTTTATAAAAGTGAATCTGGCAATCCAAGGACAAAAACACACAGTTTTCTGATAGAAATTTACTTTTTTAATATGAATCAAGCAGATTTTCCAGATAGGTCTGCAGCAATTGGCATTTACTAGTTGATATTTAATGTGGCATTGCAGACACAATATAAAATATTTATAAGATTCTATCGGGATTTTCATATTTTGAGATTTTTAAGTATGACGTTGGATATATCGGTCATTTCTGATACGTTTATGATATACTTTTAGATGTTATTAAAAGCATTTGCTGATACGAATTTTGACTTTAACATATCATTTTGTAACAAATTGTTCTTATTAGATTTTATATGCATTCTCTAAGTATACTATTCATTGTATTCAATAGGATGATCTAATGATTTTTTTTTATTGGAATCTATGAGATAATTCCGATTGAGTGAAAAGATATCTTGTCTTGTGTTTATTGGTTTTTCTCATAATTATCTACTTGATAAGATGCTAAAGAGCAATGTATTTCGAACGAATTCAGCGCTTGTGCTCATAATCTTAATCGATTGCTATTGGTTTCTATATGGCAGTATTCGTATTTGCAAAAGCACTTTCTATCTGCATGTATCGGTGAGTATCCGAACATACGTTAGTCTGTTTTTATGTGCTGTTGCTAAGCAATATTTTATTTATTAGACTGTCGGGTTTTTCGCGTATGCCGTCCGGTGACAAGAAAAATATATATTCAGTTGAAGTTTAAAACGCATCAGTTTCTCAGTTCAGGAAAAAGTAAAATAAATGTGTGTGTGAGGTGCGCGTATTGTGTGTGACTCCAGGGTGGGCTACCGCACGGCCGGCGAAGTTTGCGGCACTCTGGCGCCGACGGAATCGCGATTCGTCGTCGTCGCTGAGAAATTAGAAAAAGGTAAGCATCTTTTTACATCTCATTATTTGCTTTCTCTACTTTCTCTCTCTCGCGCGCGCACGATCTCGCGCTCTGTAGTTTTTCTTGCTCTCTAGCTCGCTTTCTTGCTCTATCGTCGTCTCACTCTCACGTGTACGCAAACATTATCCTCAATTGCGAAAGATACCATCAGCATCCGATGCGGACAGATAGAAACAGATAGATACCGATTGAAAGGTGAAAGAAAATATGTTATGTAAGATAGGATCCTATCTGTATAAAAATCGCATAGATACAGGTAGGATCTTATCTTATATACCATATTTTCTTTTACTTCTCAATCGGTACCTATCTGTTTCTATCTGTCCGCATCGGATGCTGATGGTATCTATTTGCAATTGCGGATAATGTTTTCGTACACGCAAAGCATTTTCTATGAGAAAACCTAAGTTGAGAAAGCAATCTTATATTAAATTTTCTTAATTTTAATGACTCGCAATATAAAAAGATGACATCAGTTTTTCAAATTCTTTAAGTACGAACAGAAAATGTATTACATTCTCATAATGTTTGCGCGCTGAGATCACGCGTACGCGGCGTGAAAGTTTTTCGCGACGCGCGATTTGCGAGTGTTCGGTCGCGCTCGGTGTCATCCGCCGATCTGTGTGCGCGACGTGCCGGTCCGATCAAAAAAAGTAATATGTTAAATTAACATGCCCCCGCGGCGATGTGCGTGTTGTGCGTGACTTCACGGTGTTTCGGCGCGGCCACAATCGTACCGGCGCGGCGGGCTACCATGACCGGTGACGTTTGCGGTACTTTGGCGCCGACAGGACCGCGATTCGTCGTCATCGTCGTCGCTTAGGGATGTGCGATACTGTTATCAAGATTGCGAACATTGATACTTTGTAGCTAAAATATCGGTATAAAATATCGATAATCAGGCAACGATATTTACATGTATCTATGGCACGCCGTTTTGCTATTTATTAATAAGATTTTTTAATCTAAAATAAAAATTTAGTAATTAATTTAAACTGAAGTAGATAGTTTTTCGGAACCATTTTTATTATGTCATAACATAATAAAAATGAATTAAAATTATGGATTCACGTAAAATTAATTCAAAATAAAAATTTTATGAATAAATAGCAAAACGGCGTGCCATACATAAAGAAAGGTACAATTTATATGTCGAATTACTTTTATGTCAAGACATAATTTTAATTCATTTTTATTATGTCATGAGATAATATTAATGTATTTTTGTTATGTCGTTAACATAATAATAATTGCAGAAATATAAATTATGTAAACTATCATAGTAATTCAGTAAATTAAAATTATGTTACAACATAATAACAATTCACGAATTAAAATTATGTCATGGTTAATAGAATTTCAGTGAATAAAAATTATGCCATGACATAATGAAAATTGAAAATTAGAATTACGTGCTACTATTATTTCAATCCTAGATTTCATATAAAATTTTAAATTAAAAGAAATTTTTATTATGTCAAGACAATATTTATTGAGAATTCCCATTATGTACATAATTTTTATTCCTGAATTTTTATTATGTACATAATTTTAATTCTTAAATTTTTATTATGTACATAATTTTAATTCTTGAATTTCCATTATGTACATAATTTTAATTCCTGAATTTTTATTATGTACATAATTTTAATTCTTGAATTTTCATTATGTACATAATTTTAATTCTTGATTTCCATTATGTACATCTGTACAAAATTACCTTTTTTAAAAAAAAGGTAAAGAAAGGCGCCAAGTACACGCGTATTAGTGTATCTATGTATGTTGTTACCTCGAAAAAAAACAGTGGTAATATTATACCTAAAAAAAATCTAAGTAACAAATGGTAGACGTAATCTTTTTTCATCTCAAAAAATTTCGAAAAAACCTAAGCAGTAGTATATTTACCTAAAAAAACCGGTAACAAGTGGTAGACGTAATCTTTGTATCTCGAAAAATCTCGAAAAAACTTAAGCAGCAGTATTTTTATTTCCAAAAAATTATAACTCAAGTGATACACATCACAAAATTACGTTACCTTATCAAAAACGAGTCGTGCTTCAAGTGATCTATTACAATTAAGTAGTAGGATAAAAATAAGCATTCTAGGCCGGGGATCTCAGGGGGGGTGAGGGGCGGGGGGGTACCGCCGCCGCCCGGCCGCGCGGTCTGCGGGTGGGGGGGGGGAGGGGAGACTACCGCCGCCCGGCCGCGCGGTCTGCGGGTGGGGGGGGAGGGGAGACTACCGCCGCCCGGCCGCGTGATCTGCGGGTGGGGGGGGGGAAGACTACCGCCGCTAGGCCGCGGAGTCTGCGGGGAGGGGGAGGGGGAGACTCAAGGGCGAGGGATGAGCGGGGCGGGAGAGACTCGTGGGCGAGGGGGTGATGGGGGGGAATCGGTGAGCACGTCGGGACATGTTGTTTATTAAATATTGATAAACATATCGTTGACAAGGGATACCACCGCCGTTCGGCTGAGGGGGGGGGGGCAGGGAGAGAGGGGGTCATTTTTTTGGCGGGGGGTATTACAAAGGCTAACGGGCGCCGTTCGGCTGCTGGAATTTTATCGGCGGCGCGCCGCCGCGGGAGGATGGGGGTCCGCGTCCAACGGCCACGCCAGTCCGCGTGACATCACACGGCGCGCTCGCTTCCGACCTCCTTTGTCTCTCCCCCGTTCGCGCGCGTCTTCTCGTTGCGTTGTCTTTCCCTCGCGAGCGGTCTCTCTCGCTCCCGTCCCCCCGTTCGCGTTATTTCTTCATCGCGGATTTAATAGCGAAAAAGGATTCGTCGGAGCATCGGCACCACATATAGGCGAGCGTCGCCGGAGCATGGCTTCATAGTTTACGTTATACGATATACGATATACCTTTCAAGCGGCCCGAGTGGTTCGAGTCAAACGTCGCATATACGGCTCGAATAGAAATGCGTGTGAAGAAATTAAGTCATGATTTTTATATTTTAAAAATACATTTTTTTATTCTTCCTCTTTTTACATATTTTTTGTTTTTACGTACTATGGTAGCGCACTAAAAAGTAAAGCTGCGAGCTCACAATTGACGAGAGTAGGAGATATTTTGAGAGACCTGTCCCGGGAGCTCCGAGGGGAGCGGGGTGGGGGGGGACCCCAAGGCGAGGGGGGAGCGGGCGGGGGGACTTCGTGGCGAGGGGAGAGCGGGCGGGGGGGGACGCCGGGGGGGGGGGAGGGGGGGGGGGGGGGGAATCGGTTAGCGCGTCGGGACATGTTGTTTATTAAATATTGATAAACATATCGTTGACAAGAGATACCGCCGCCGTTCGGCTGAGGGGGAGAGATATCCGCGTTCTAGGCCGAGGGGGAGGAGGGGGGTAAGTGTCCGCGTTCTACGCCGAGGGTGGTCCAGGGGGAGAGGGGGGTAATTTTTTCGGCGCAGGGTATTACAAAGGCTAACGGGCGCCGTTCGGCTGCTGGAATTTTATCGGTGAATATAAACAAAACAGTGAGTTAGACACTTGACTCTGCAATGATCTCACCCTTCTAGAACATGCGAGCCGCCATTCGGTTACGGCGTCTTACTACAAAAGCGAGCGTCGATGGTCCGACGACGGTTTAAAGATAAAATAGCCGAGGTAAACAATTGATAAAATTTGTCACCGATGACGATTTAACCGATGCGGTGTCCTCTTCATGTTTTTTTCTAGGAAGAGCCGCTGCCGATTACGATTTAACCGTCGCGGCGGTATTCGGTTACGGCGCGGCATATTACAAAAAGCGAGCGCCGATGTCCGGCTGCTGGAATGTATAAACAAAATATGTCTAACGATAATTATACAAACGCATAGCATCCATTGTCGCCAGGATGATTACGGATCCACATCTTGCGGATCAGTCTTCGGCTAGTTTTCGCGGCGCGAACGTTCATATTCGAGGGTGAAGGTTTTTGTGTCAAGTATTGTCGGCACGTAATAATTGGGAGGATAATCACTTTAATGTCCCCTACTTCAGTCCTACTCATTTGATGTCTGCGCTCTATCACATTCAACGTGGCAAACGATATTGTCCAGCGTGTGATCGAGTCACGTGCAAGTGCTCCATCGAAGAATGTGACGTGATCTAAAAAAAAACATGGAACATCCTGATGAAACGGAACGCAACCTGGTGGAACAATCCAACAAAATCGCTTCTTTGGGCGAATATTTTGCATGGGAACAGCGATGCGAGGAATTTATTGAGCAGCTCGAAGAAGACTGTCGTTCCAAACGTCCGCGGCTCTCATCAGCCGACTTTCATACTGTCGGAAACAGACAGTCTTTAGTGGCAAGAATCGCGCGACTCGAAGGTGCGAAGATTCTATTACAGAGACGGTTCGTACATATCGGTGGTGAGTACGCGGCGAGTAGTAGTAGCGGTAACAAAAACACGGAAAGACTCGTGTGGCGAGAGATCGATGCCGCGTTCGAAAGCCGTGTATTGACCGGTGCAGTGATAAATACCAATTACATCGAACCGCGACAATTTCTCGAAGATGCTAGAGACATCGTGCTCAATTATGTGCAAAACGTCATACAAAGACAGGCAAGTGTAAAGATAAACACTGTGTTCAACGGCGAGTTTGTGACGGGTGACAAACGTGCGAACAAAAGTGTCAGCACGGGAAACCGTGAACTCTTTCGTGCGACGAATCTGCGCGAGTGGTACGAGCGACACGTTATCGAGCCTACTTTATCGCGTCTCGAAAAGTTTCAGGAACGCGACAGCGGGTGGGCGTTGTCGCGCATACTCAATTTGACAGTGAACATAAACAAGTACAATCCTTTGCACGCGGGATGTTACATCAATTTACCGCAAGTAATTAAATCGAAAAAAGCGGTGATCAACGTGCAATCGATGGACAATGCGTGTTTCGCGTGGTCGGTGGTGGCTGCTCTACATCCAGCCGAAAGACATTCAGAACGGGAATCCTCGTACCGACATTACACAACAGTATTAAATTTACAAGGCATTGAGTTTCCAGTGACTTTGAAACAGATTAAAAAGTTTGAACAACTCAACGATATATCCATCAATGTGTATGCCATCGAGGGAGAGAAGACGCCGAACGTTCTCCCGATACGGCTCACCGACCTGAAGAGAGAAAAGCACGTCAATTTGTTGTACGTGCAGGACCCGCGAGACGACAACGTGGGACATTTCGCGTGGATAAAGAACCTATCGCATCTCGTTAGCTCGCAATTAAGCAGGCATAATGGTCGGAAATACTTTTGCGATCGGTGAGTACCTATACTCCTTTTAATAAAATTATAAAGTATTTTATTTTGTATTTAATAATTTACAAAAAATGTGTTTTTCTTTTTGCAGTTGTTTACATTATTTTAGATCGAGCGAGAAATTGGAAGCCCACGGAGTAGACTGCCGAGAGATAAACAACTGTGCCATCCGACTACCGAGCGAGGACGACAAGTGGCTGAGTTTCAAGAATCACAGCAGGAAGGAACGAGTTCCGTTCGTCGTGTACGCCGACCTGGAATGTACCCTCGAGAAGACGGATGCGGATCCGACAACGTCCACATACATGTCTCAACATCATCGGGTATTTAGCATAGGATATTACGTGCGTTGCTCGTACGACGACTCGTCATCCGCGTATCGGTTTCGTCGCGATAAGGATTGCGTCGCGTGGTTCGCCGAGGAGCTAAGACGTTTAGCACACGACGTAAAGACTATCGTATACGGTAATGTTCGCATGACGGAATTAACGCGAGACGAGCGGGAGATATTTCACAGCGCGACGCATTGCCACATTTGCGAAAAACCGTTTAAGCCAGACGACGTGCGAGTACGTGATCATTGTCATCTGACCGGTCGTTATAGAGGTCCCGCGCATTCCAACTGTAATCTAAATTACACAGATTCGCATTACATTCCAATAATTTTTCATAATTTATCGGGTTACGACGCGCATTTTATTATCACGGAAATAGCTACGGCGTACGAAGGACGTGTAGACTTGCTTCCAATTACCAAAGAAAAATACACATCGTTCACAAAACACGTTAAAGATACCGCAGAAAAATCAGATTTTCGAAGCGACATAAAATTACGGTTTATCGATTCGTATAAATTTTTGAGCAGCAGCCTCGATAAATTAGCATCTTTTCTATGCGGAGATAAGTTAAAAATTGTACGTTCACAATTTTCACAATTATCGACCGAGGATTTTGATCTTTTGACGCGAAAAGGCGTATTTCCGTACGAATACGTGGATTGTGTGGACAAGCTGGACGACACGTGTTTACCACCGCGCGAATCGTTTTACAGTTCCTTGACCGGTGACACCGTATCCGAGAGCGATTACGAGCACGCCGCGAACGTCTAGCGACGGTTCTCCGTTCAAACCTTGGGCGAATACAGCGATCTGTATCTGAAGACCGATGTCTTGTTATTGGCCGACGTTTTTGAAAATTTCCGCGACAGTTGTATAGCGAGTTACGGACTCGACCCCGCGTACTACTACACTTTGCCAGGTTTCACATGGGACGCTATGTTGAAGCATACTCGCGTAAATTTCGAACTGCTCACCGACATTGACATGGTTATGTTCATCGAACGCGGTATACGCGGTGGCCTGAGTCAATGTTCCGACAGATACGCGCGGGCTAATAACAAGTACATGCAGTCGTACGATTCATCGAAACCATCCTCGTACCTGATGTATTTTGATGTAAACAACTTGTACGGCTGGGCGATGTGTCAGCCACTGCCCTACGCAGATTTTCGATGGGTCGAAGACGTTTCGAATTTCGACTTTAGCGCGATCGCTTTGGACTCGCCCAAGGGTTACATTCTCGAAGTCGATCTCGAGTATCCGCAGCATAAACACGACGCACACGCCGACCTACCGTTCTGTCCGACGCGCGATAAACCGCCAGGCAAACGGCAGGAAAAACTTCTCGCCACGCTGTACGATAAAAAGCGTTACGTCATACATTACCGCAACCTACAGCAGTGCACGCGCCACGGCCTTCGCGTCACAAAGATACATCGCGTATTGCAATTTGCTCAATCTCCGTGGCTCCGCACTTACATCGAACTTAATACAAAATTTAGAACATTGGCCAAAAATGAGTTTGAGAAAAATTTATATAAATTGATGAACAACGCGGTATTTGGGAAAACTATGGAGAATGTACGCAATCACGTTGATGTAAAATTACTGACAAAGTGGAACGGTAAATACGGAGCGGAGGCAATGATCGCGCGACCAAATTTTCATAGCAGGAGCGTGTTTTCGGAAAATCTGATAGCCGTCAAACTGCGAAAACTCGAAGTTAAATTTAACAAACCTATTTACGTCGGCATGTGCATTCTCGACGTATCAAAAGTTTGTTTGTACGAATTTCATTACGAGTACATGTCTCCCCTGTATGAAGACATGTGTAGAATTATGTACACCGATACGGACAGTCTGATATATCACGTAAAGTGCGAGGATGTGTACAGGGACATGAAACGCGATATCGCTAGATTCGACACGAGCGATTACGCGATCGACAACCCGTACGGTATAACGCTCGAGAACAAGAAGGTGCCGGGCTTGATGAAAGATGAAAACAACGGTGCGATCATGACCGAATTCGTCGGACTCAGGGCGAAAATGTACGCGTTGAGGGTAGATGGTAAGAAAGACTGTAAAAAAGCGAAAGTTGTCAAGAGCAACGTCGTAGCGCGTACTATAACGTTCGACGATTACACAAGATGTCTGCGAGACGAAATTGAAATGACGCGGCAGCAGTCCTGTATACGATCGAAGTTGCACGAGGTGTACACCGTGTCCGAAACAAAAATTGCTCTGAGTCCGTACGACGATAAGCGATACGTTATACCCAATTCGACCGATACGTTACCGTGGGGACATTACCGAATACCTTTGTAACGTATGTATGTATGTATGTATGCAAGTATGTAATAGTATAACGTATGCAGTAGTATATGTATGTAACGTAATATATAATGTAGGAGTATAACGTATGTATGTCGTATAACGTATGAATGTACGAATGTATGAATGTAGTATAACGTATTGTGAGTATTATATTACAGTATTGGAAAGAATATTAATAAAGATATTACACATGTGTATTTCATTTTTTTTACGTACTTTATATGTATTTCATATTTCAAACATTTACATGTATTACATATTGCATATTTTTATGTTATGAATAAAAAAGTTTGCCCAAAATTAAATAACATTATCCTTGGATATCCATGAGTTGTGCGATCCATCGAATCCTAACCACTTTACATAAACCTCATCACCCCTCTTGCGTAGTACTTTCTCCACGAGATACACGTCCGGATAAGTCGCGCGATGCAACTCGTGCTCGTAGAACCCTCCGGAGACGGATTTTCCACGATAGTCCTCGAGTAGATAGGTTACGGGATTGGTACGCTGCACTTTAACGATTTTAAACACCTCGGTGGTCCAATTCGGTGTGTAGCCCTTCTCGAAAATTGTTTTGTATTTGCTAACGCGCACCGAGTCACCCACTTTGAATTTTGCCGGACCCGCGATTTTTATCGCGCTGTACACCGTAGCCAAGAGTATTTCGGCTTTCGCGGGGGTAACGTCGACGGGTCGCATGCCGATGGTTCGATGCTTGCGCGCGTTGTAATCCGACACGAGTCGCGGCAACGCGTGACCCACTTGTAATTTCCGTTGAGCGTAAACATCTTCCACATGTTGTTCTTTAACGTACGATTGAATCGCTCGACGACCGACGCTTTCAACACTGAATACGTGGAATAATGATTGATGTTGTGTTTTTTCACGAGACGTTGCACGTCGGTGTTGTAAAATTCCTTCCCCATGTCGGTTTGTAGATTACTAGGGCACCTCCCGCTGCGTCGAATTATCTCAGCGATAGCGTCGGCAGTCTCGCTGCCGCCTTTACCCTTGAGCGGCACGGCCCACGCGTACTTGCTCAACACATCGATGACGGTGAGTATGTAGTGGTAGCCTCCGTTGAAACGCGAGTACGGACGCATCTCGACGATGTCAGCCTGCCACAGGTCGTCGTACCCTCGCACTATGACGTGTCTGCGGGGAAAATTTCTTCTCGCCGGTGCGTGCAATTCGTCCACCAACCGTCGTTTTTCGATATCTTTATCCGCATCGGTCGATTTTAACGGTCTCATGTTTCGTTGTAGCCGTTTCTGTTTCTAGTGCATCGTTTGTAGCAATTTCCGAACAGTTCGTAACCGCTTCTGAACAGTTCGTAACCGCTTCTGAACCATTCGTAACCGCTTCTGAACCATTCGTGAATCGTTCGTTGTCGCTCGTCGTCGTCAGTTAACTGCTTCTTACCACTCATCGTCGTCGTTGTCGTCGACGTTCTTTAGCCGTTTGTAGCCTTTCCTGTCTCCGCGTAATTCGCAGCTGTTTTTAAATCGCTCGCAATCGTTTTTAAGCTGTTTTTGAACCGTTTGACAACCGTCCGACAATCGTTCTCGAACCGCTAGACAGCCGTCCGACAACCGTTCTCGAATCGTTCGTTGCCGTTCCTCACCGTCGTTAATGAACCGTTGCTTCTCTTCACTCGTCGCCTTTCGATAGTCGTTTCTGCTGAACCGTTTGTCCATTCTTGTTCGTTGTCGCGTCTGATTCAACGATATTCGCACGTCGAAGGGCGTTTATCGCAGTTCGTAACGCTTGCAGATCTTTCTCGAACGCAGTCAGCTTCTCGTCTGATTCTTTTCGTTGATTGCTCAATATTTTAAAGAATTGATCAACGTACAGTTTGTTAACCGCGTCACCGTCAGTCTCAGGTTGCGCTACGCGACGAATCTGGCGCGACTTTGCGTCAAAGTCCGTGGCGGCGCGACACAGAGCGTTATTGCGCACAAAATTTCTCATTAATCCGCTCCACCGATGGTACGAAATAGCGTTCGTCGCGTCTCCGCTGTGCTCGAACGATCCAAATTTGTTGATCGGCATTTCGACGCTGATTGAACGGATCGCTGTCGCACCGTTTAATTTATGATAAGCCCGGCTTCGCGAAGTTCCTCAATGATCGACATAATCTCGTTGTCGTGGGCATTGTTGCCGGCGTGGCGCGAAGCGTCGAGCAATTGCAGACGATCCACCAGCTCGTTGGGGTCGTCCCAGTGCACGTAGTCGATCTTATTGTCGGTTAGCGTCATCGCGCGAGGCATGGATAATCCCTTTCCAGATGTTTTCTTCTTGGATTCGGGAGGGAACAACGATGCGATTATATTTAGATACTTGTGTCCACAGTTGCTCTTTACTCGCTCGCGAGGATCATGCTTGATTTTATGAGCACTCGTTGCCAACAGTATGTGCCTGTATTTTTTCATATCTTCTTTCGTGTAGATCTCATCATCGGGCATTCTTTTGAAGATCAACTCGTAAATGCCGGGTGTGCCGCCGTATCGTACGCCATCGACAATTATGGTATCCGCGTTGTCCACTTGAAAACGTTTATTACCTAGCATCAGTCCGTCTTTGCTGAAATAAATGCCGTATGCGCGGTCTATACCTCGATCGGCGCTCAGAAAAGCCCTGATGTACTCTCGGCTCAGCGGACCCAAGTGATCTTGCAACGATTGTAGAAACGTTTCCTGTCCCATCGACGTTTCCAACGTTTTTCGTACGGATGTCGCGATCGAGTCGTCCGTGGTTTCAAAAACATTCGCGCTTGTGAGGAATTCGGGAATTGTATTTTGCACGGTTCCCGTCGTCGTCGTGGACGGTGTGGAGGTTATCGGTAGTACTTTCGTTCGTTTCGATTGATTAGATTTAAGCGGTGTCGATGAGAGATCCAACCAGGAGTCTGATCGTTTTCTCTTTTTCGACGTCGCATCCTCCCAATCCTCCTCATCCTCCTCCTCCTCCCCGCGCTGTTGAACGGATAGCGGTTCGATTTTCGCGTCAGCGTCGCTCTCCGTCGGTTCCTCTTTTTTCACCGCGGTCAAGCTCGAGTTATCGACGATCTTTTTCAGCGGTCCGATGAGAGGTTTAAAGTGCGTGTCCAACTCAATGTCCTTCTCGATCTTACCGGTTTTCAAAGCGCGAAGTTTCTTGCGAATCGAATTACTCGTTTTTGTTGATCGTCTCGCTCCCGTTGATCGCGGCCATCGCAGGGAAAACAAAGCAGAACGTCGATCTCTATAAGGCTAACGTTTCACCTCCGACGAGGTATCGGCACCAACTGATCGCTTTTGCGGTATCGCGAACACGTTAAATCCTTTTCTGTATCGGCCGTTCGAAAGCGCGCTGTCCTTGTCTATTACTACGAAACCGTACTTGCATTGCCAACAATCGTGACACAACGAGCAAAATTCGTCGTACGACATGTCGGTATTTACGTGATCGTTGTACACGTGTTTCAAATTGGTACCATCCTGTTTGAACAGGATCAGCAGGTTCGCGTTGTCGCGTATCAGATGTTTAGGTATTCTCGCGTACGTCTGACAGAGATAGAAGGAGTCGACGCTCGAGTGCCTGCCCATTGAGAAATACTCTCTCACCGTGTCTTGCTTGTCGCACGCCACGTCATCGAAGACGAAGATCGAGTTTGGACGTGCATCGCTCGGTGGAATGACGTCACCGTTATTGGAGAACGTAAAGTAGCCGATTTCGTCGATCGATGTCAATAAATTCTCCAGATATCGATATTTCGGCTGTTGCAGCGATTTCGAGTACACGTACACGTTTTCGAAACGTACACCGTGCGGACTTTCCAGCAAGCTAATCAGAACGTTGGTTTTACCGCAATTCGAAGGGCCGCAAATGATCGCGCGTATAGTAGCCGGCAGCATCGTACCGTGCTTGCGTTTCTCCACGTTGCTCCCCATCAACCGTGATCTGTCGTCGCAATTCGTCACGCGAATCGCCAACGGTTGTCGCACGAATCTCATTTCTTTCCACACTGTCGACTTTCTGGCTGACTCGAACGCCTATTTATAGCCGAGCGGAACCGCGAATCGCTCAGTAGCAAAAATGTTCGTTCTACTGTCGAGACCTTCCGATATTCGCGACTTGAGCGCCGAACAGCTGCAATTTGTGCCGAAAGCCGTTCTGCTGCAAACGTGCGGCGATCACGTCCACTACGTGTGGGACAAGCTTCCGGAACATATAAGGGCGGATTTGGAGGTTCAGACGTATCGTCGTTGTTACGAACATTACAATCAACCGTGGCAGCGAACGCACGTCGACGGTCCCGCGCCAATGATAAAGGATTGCGGCGAATGTCAACGAAAAAAAAAGGTGGAGGCCTGTTAAATCGCGCGATAAACGCACTTCCGTTCGAATTACACATTCCCAGCTATCAATTTTGCGGTCCGGGAACTCGTTTACAAGATCGATTGGCGAGAGGCGATCAAGGTATCAATCCATTGGACGCGGCGTGTCGCGAGCACGACATAGCCTATTCGCGTAACCGCGATCTCACCGAGAGACACGCGGCGGACGAGATACTCGCTGCGGAAGCGCGAAAACGCATTACCGCGAGAGATTCGACTCTCGGAGAGAGAGCTGCCGCTACAGCCGTCTGGGCGACCATGAAGGCTAAGACGAAGCTCGGAATGGGCTTGAAAACGAAAAAATCGAAAACGGTGAAGAAAAAAAAGCTAACGAAAAAACGGATACTTCCGACAGCGAAACGAGGCGGCGTATTGCCGATTCTACCGTTGTTGGGAAGTTCTCGGTTCTCTGGCCGGCGGAGCGGCGGGAGTCGTAAAGGCCGTGAACGATAACAAAGCCGCGCGGCGTCAGCTGGAAGAGATGCAACGTCACAATCGTGCCGTGGAAGGTCGCGGACTTTATCTCGCTCCGTACAAATATGGACGAGGGCTGTATCTCGGCCCGCACAAACGCGGGCGAGGAGTAGCGTCAAAAATAAAAAAAAAAACGTCAAAAAGACGTTAAATATGCCCGCGGGTATTACGACTAACGTACAATTGAATCGACTGGCAAGGCGTATGCGCGTACCGTTCTTCAGAGGTGTCTTCATGCGTGATTCGTTACCGATCGGCGGTGTACGTCGAAACGAGAAGCGGTATCGTAAATTTGGACGATGCAGCGGGTCCCGGTACTCATTGGGTAGCGTACGCGAAGAGGGAAGATCGAGTCGTATATTTCGACAGTTTCGGCAATCTTCGACCGCCGAAAGAATTGGTGCGATATTTCGGGCCGAACGTGACGAAGATCGAGTACAATTGCACGTCTTATCAGCGATACGATCAGAACATCTGTGGACAATTGTGCCTGCGATTTCTCCGGACGATCGACGCTAATTTAAAGTCTGACGGTGCGCCGTGGTGACTCAGTATTCCTTAACGGTTTCCACCGACATGTCTATAACGTTCACGCTTGACCGGGAAGAGCAGCATCCTCGCGGAGCACTATTTTCCCGCCGTGGATCTGAGCGACGGTGACTACGAGCTCGGTCTAACGTGTTTTGAGACTTATCACACGATTCCGAACGTGAATTCTTCGAACAATAAATTTTATTTCGACGAGGATGACTACGGAAATTACGATTCCCGAGGGATCGTACGAGATACGAGCCATACATGAGTTTTTGAAACGCGAAATTTCACGAAAACGCCCGCGACGCGTAAATCGTTCCAACGATGATCGTACGTCGGTCGCGAATATCGCGCGAGAGGCGACCGCTCGCGCGAACGGCTACGAAGACGAGGCCGCGGAATACCCGATAGTGCTCCGCGCAAATTACAATACGATGAAGAGCGAGATCAAGTGCGCTTTCAGAGTGAACTTTAACAAACCGAACAACGTTGGATCGCTGCTGGGATTCTCGTCGAAGCGTATATTGCAGCCGGGACAGTGGCACGAATCGGACGCGTCGATTAATATTATCAACGTAAACATTATTCGCGTGGAGTGTAACGTGACCGCGGGTGCGTACAGCAACGGCAAACGTGTTCACTCGATACACGAATTTTCACCGAGCGTACCACCGGGATATAAGATATCGGAAACGCCGGCGCAGATCATTTATCTGCCGATCATCGCGCGAAGCGTTACGGATCTAACGATACGCGTCACGGATCAAGACGGACAATTGCTCGATTTTCGAGGAGAAGAGATCACCGTCAGATTGCACGTACGACGTCAACAGCGATAACGCGCGACGTGTGACATGCTCGTGTTGAACGACTCGAAGCACGCGACAGATAAGAATATCTTTACGACTGCGACGATCGACGATATCATCAAATCGACATTCGGTAGCGTTAAAACACAGACGAAAACAGAGACGAGAAAGAAGCTCAACGCATCGAACGTTAAATTTTTACAATCTCTGGGATTCGCGGTACGAAACATTTAAACGATGACTGAAATTCTTAACATCGGAGGCGAGCCGGTCTTTGACGATCGCATCGTCAAGATCGAGACTCACACGTACAACCCGTACGCCAACACAACGTTCGAGTATAGCGACAAAATACGAATACCCATACAACAGCAGGATCTGTATACGTTGCCGTGCGAAAGTTTTCTCTACGTCGAAGGAACATTGACGGTGACCAGAGCAGCCGGCCAAGCCGATAACGTGGTATTGGGGAATAATTGCGTCGCGTTCATGTTCGATGAAATTCGATACGAGCTCGACGGTGTGGAGATTGATCACTGTAGAAACGTAGGAATAACCAGCACGCTCAGGAACTACGTAACGGTATCGTCCGACAGAAGCGTGATCCTGCGAAACGCGGGCTGGGAACCACATAATAACCCGAACGGATACTTCAATTTCTGCGTACCGTTAACCTGTTACTGGGATTTTGCGAGGATTACAAATGCGTGGTGATCAACGCTCGTCACGAATTAATCTTGATACAATCGCGCACCGACAACAATTGTCTGATGGGAAGTCTCGCGTTGGAACCTACCGTCAAACTACTCAAGATACAGTGGCGAATGCCTCACGTGGTACTGAGCGAGGTCAACAAGCTGTCGATGCTGCGCACCTTGGAAAACGGACGATATCTAAGTATGGGTTTCCGTTCGTGGGATCTGTACGAGTATCCCCTGTTGCACGACCAAGCACTCGTGGGCCATTAAGACCGCGACTCAGCTCGAGAAACCGCGATACGTCGTCTTCGTTCTGCAAACGGGTCGGAAGAACGTCATGTCCGCGGACACGAGCCGATTCGACGACTGCAAATTGACCAACGTGAAACTCTACCTAAACTCGGAAGTCTATCCGTACGACGATTTGAATTTGGACTTTGGTAAACACAGATGGGCGATTCTGTACGATATGTACGCGCGTTTCTGCAAGGGCTATTACGGATACGAATATCTCGAGCCGAGTCTCACCGTTTCGACTTTTCTACGTAACGGCCCGTTCGTGATCATCGATTGCTCTCGACAAAACGAATCCGTCAAAAACGCCACCGTGGATGTCAGACTAGAATTCGATTGCATGGAGAACGTACCGCCGAATACCTCCGCGTACTGTCTCATCATACACGATCGCGTGATCGAGTACAATCCGTTGACCAACGTAGTGCGCAAAATAATCTGAGTGTTCGCGGCAACGTCGACGAAAATTTTCTCTTTCTTTCACTTCCGATACAAATTTATGAGAGGGAAAAAAAAGGGGAGCAGGATATAAAAATCAGAGTGTCGCGAAACGCGCGTCATTCCTCTCGATTCACGCATCGAAGAAAGAGAGATATCTCTTCATGCCCGCACCAACGTTCGTCGACCTGCAAGGTTTTGTCGTCGGGATGAAATTTGTCGTGAAGGAGGCGGCGGTGCTGAGAAACGGGGCCGTTCTGGCGCATTACATCTTTACATGCCCCATGCCGTGGAATCTCCTCACAAAATCCGACAAATCGTGCGCGTCCTGGTTGATTCGCAATCATCATGGATTACGATGGGAAGACGGAAACGTGCCGTACAGCACGTTTAATTACGTCGGCCGTGCTCGGTGAGGAAGAGGACAACGACGACGACGACGACGACGACGACGACGAGATGCCGACTCTCGTGTACGTCAAGGGATGCCAGAAACGAGAATGACTGGTGGATTTGCTTGAGAATAAAGCGAGAAAAGACCTAAACATCGAGACTCTGGATGCGGATTACGAAGATATCGAATCTTTAAATATTCTAGATGATACCAATACTATGCGATGTGGAAAACACGTTAAGAATTGCGCGTTGCAAAATGTATTAAAAATATTTAACTGGTGGTCGAAACGCCAGAAAGAATTGTCATCTTTTTAAAAATAAATTTTATATGTATGTGTAATTTTTTTACAATGTTTTATTTCCTTTCCCCCATTAGTCGATAGTGTACAAAATTAAAGAATAAGTAGGTACACGTGACGAATTCTAACTCGATAGCTTCGAGGGGGGTATCAGGTTATTCAGCGAACATGTCTGAACATGTTTCGCGGTTGATGTCATGCGGAAGAGAGAAGGGAGGGGGGGATGGTTAATAAAAAAACATCCTACCTTAGTCCCCTCTCCTAAATTTCAGAGCGCTGATTGCGCGTTCCAGAAACATTAATTTCCCCCTCCTTCATCATAGTTTTGGGAGTTGCTGCGTATATTCGATTAATTTTATACGACTAGTCTCGTATCGACTGCTTGTGCGAACGGTGTTCACTTCTCATAGCCGAGAGAAAGAATGTATTCCGTTGAAGGAAGCAACGGCGGTAACAGTGGCGGTAGACGTATGAATTATTACGTACCGATTCACGATGATGAAATTCCATCGTACGAGAACAAGTAAGTTTTTTGTTTTTTTCTTAAATTATAAAGCTTTATATTTTTTAAATTGCAAATTATAAATTGTATTATTTTTTATTACAATTTTGTTATTTTTTACAGCATTTCGTTGAAGCGTCGCGCGCACGATGATGAGGATGATGAAACTCCATCGTACGAGAACAAGTGTAACAAGTAAGTTTTTCATTTTCTTCTTAAATTATAAAGCTTTATATTTTTTTAAATTGCAAAATTATAAATTGCATTATTTTTTCATTACTAATTTCGTTATTTTTTACAGCATTTCGTTGAAGCGTCGCGCGGTTCGTATACTCAGCAGACGATACGCGTTGACGGCTACGGGATGCAAATTCCTTGAAGTTGGCGTTATCATGGGTCCACCGAGTTACGTTGAGATCGCCGTAGGAGATCATCGAGGAACGGAATTGATACTGTCCCTCGAAACGTGGAAGGGATTCTACGAACAACGACGGAACATTCTGAATTTCATTCGATCTTGTAAAGATACGTGTGATTTTATAAGCGTTGGACCGCTAACATTGAAAATTTGTACGATTAACGGTGTCAAACTCGTACGTCTCGAGTCTTTAAACGTACGCTTAATGATGATCGAATCGACGTTACGCCGTATGCTCGATCTTGATCTGTGCATCGACGCGATGTTCCATTGATTGAGTAAAATTGTCGAAACGGTCGATGTCAAGTTCACGCAATTCTCCAAAATCGCGTCCACTGTAACGGATCCTACGCAAGTATTAAATGTAATACGCGATAGCGATGCCTTCGATAAACATCAGCTCGTCGATTGTGAGATCGCAGCTTTATTTTTTAGTGCGCTACTGTAGTACGTAAAAACAAAAAATATGTAAAAAGAGAAAGAATAAAAAAATGTATTTTTAAAATATAAAAATCATGACTTAATTTCTTCACACGCATTTCTATTCGAGCCGTATATGCGACGTTCGACTCGAACCACTCGGGCCGCTTGATAGGTATATCGTATATCGTATAACGTAAACTATGAAGCCATGCTCCGGCGACGCTCGCCTATATGTGGTGCCGATGCTCCGACGAATCCTTTCTCGCTATTGTAGGGCTAGATATATTTTATCTTAATTACTCTTCTGAGCTCTGGTTCAGTCCTCTGAAGTCAGTCAGTCAGTTAAGTCAGTAGTGTGAAAACGTTCGCGAGTACAGCGTAAAAAAGAAGAAATGGGCGAAGAAATGGAAGAAGAAATAGATGAAGAAATGGAACGAAGACAACGCAGAAGAATCGAAGATTGCATAGAAATCATTTACCCTGCAGTAGGAGTATGTATACTTAATACCGTTGCGTGCGTGTGTGTCGCCCGGTATGCTTTTCGAACTCCAAGCTGAAGCGTGCAGCGAGCAGTCTTTCAAGAAACGATCGTCGTTATTTTCGTGAGTGCGCGAGTGTGAATAAGTGAGAGTCACGGATTCACTGTGGCCTGGGTGTAACGTTTCTTTTTGAAAAGCATACCGGGCGGCATGCATGCAACAATACATAACCGTATATTATATATATTTTTTAAAATTAACTTAACGTTACAGTGGATATGGATTGACAACGTGCCGGTGCACGAGGTCCGGCTTTACCATATGGTGAGGGTTCGGATCCCTCACAGACAGGTGTGTATAAATATTTTTTTCACAGATTTTAAATTTAAAAAATTTTTTTAAATTTTTAAAAAAATTTTTGTATAATTTGTTTTCAGCCAGATTACATATATTTCGATGAAATCCGCATTCGAGGATTCATCAACATTCATCGCCAGCGTGTGCGACGCTGGGAACGAGAACTCCTCCGCGACAATAACAATGAAATCTGGGATATTTCGAGAAATGTAGACATATATGGATTTCGAAATCTGTTTGACATCGAAGACGAGTTTGAGAAAGAAGAAGAAGAGGTGTGGTAGTAAAATTTTATGAATAAATATTTTTTATGTTAATTTTATATCTATCATTTATAATTTATTTTTCTGTTTATTAAGTATAATTAAAAATAATATTTTTAATAATTATTATTATTAAGTTATATCCGCGCGACGAAGAAATAACGCGAACGGGGGGACGGGAGCGAGAGAGACCGCGCGCGAGGGAAAGACAACGCAACGAGAAGACGCGCGCGAACTGGGGAGAGACAAAGGAGATCGGGAGCGAGCGCGCCGTGTGACGTCACGCGTGGCCGTTGGACGCGGACCCCCATCCTCCCGCAGCGCGCCGCCGATAAAATTCCAGCAGGCGAACGGCGCCCGTTAGCCTTTGTAATACCCCCGCGCCGAAAAAATTACCCCCCTCTCCCCCTGGACCACCCTCGGCGTAGAACGCGGACACTTACCCCCCTCCTCCCCCTCGGCCTAGAACGCGGATACCTCCCCCTCAGCCGAACGGCGGCGGTATCCCTTGTCAACGATATGTTTATCAATATTTAATAAACAACATGTCCCGACGCGCTAACCGATCCCCCCCCGCCCCCGCTTCCCCCTCGCCCGGAGTCCTCCCCGTCCCGCTCTCCCCTCGCCCGATGGGTCCCACTCCGCCCCGCTCCCCCCTGAGATCCCCGGCCTAGGTCTCATTCAAAATATTATCTACTGACTATTTCTTAATTTAATGAAGTGTTATACATATATAGTCTACATATGTTATAACCAGCGCAAATATATAATTTTATACAAAGTTTACATGTGTATTTTTTAGTGGTCACAAAGAATTACAGAGGTAACAGTACAAAATAAAAATATTTTATTAAAATATCCAACGAGGGAATACAATTTGTATTTAAATACAAAGTTTATACATGTATTTTTCAATAGAATAAAAGATTTAATCACAAAGAATTACAGAGGTAACAGTACAAAATAAAAATATTTTATTAAAATACATAAATTTTCTTGTAAAAATACTTGGCGCTGCTAGACCTCGAAATTTTAAATAATAAATAAACTTATCCTATACTTAATTATAAGCCGCATTATTCGCCGTCATCACGCACACCCATATCACTCGCTCGCACGTACACACCACGCTGATAATCATTTTGTTACTCTCGTCGCATCCTTCTCTGAATTATTTTTATTTATTGTTGTTCTTATTTATTTAAAATTTCGAGGTCTAGCAGCGCCAAGTATTTTTACAAGAAAAATTTATGTATTTTAATAAAATATTTTTATTTTGTACTGTTACCTCTGTAATTCTTTGTGACCACTAAAAAATACACATGTAAACTTTGTATTTAAATATCTTGTATTCCCTTGTAAAATTTAAATAAAATTTTTTAATCTTATAAAATTGTTATCATACATTCTTTTTTAATTGACACAATGTAAAGATTTTTCAAAGTAGTGCAACAATTATTTTTTGAGGCAACATATATGTTCTCTCTGTAATTGGCGCTGTAATTTAAAGAGATATCATTTCTTTTTTGTAATTGTAATAGATCACTTATTGAAACGCGACTCTTCTTTTTGATAAGGTAACATAATTTTGTGATGTGTATCACTTGGGTTATAATTTTTCGGAAATAAAAATACTACTGCTTAGATTTTTTCGAGATTTTTCGAGATATAAAGATTATGTCTACCACTTGTTACTTATATTTTTTCGAGGTATAGTACTACCACTTTCTCTTTTTTCGAGGTAACAACATATACACTACTATGCGTGTACTTGGCGCCTTTTTTTACCTTTTTTTTAAAAAAGGTAATTTTGTACGGATATCACGCCTTTTGTAGTATTACGCATTTTATAAACAGTATGTACAGGGTAAAGCTATTTGGAGGTATAATACTACCACTTTGTTTTTTTCGAGGTATTTTTCTATACTTAAATGCAATAGGAAGAAAATTAAACAAGTATCCTTGCATAGGAATATTATGCATAATTTTTACAAAACATATTTAAGATTCGCGCAATTGAGATATATAATAAAATTAATAACGATTCTATAAATCTTAGGTATTTGTTAATAATACGACATGATCTTTTAATCATGAAACTTACAAACTAACGGAAAAAGATTCGTATCCTAAATGCTAATAATTTTTCTAATGTAACAATAATAATACTGAAAATATATGGATAGAAATATATATAATAAATAATAACATAATTAATGATATACAAGAGCTTTTGTCGCGCATATCGATTTTCAATAATGGATAGATATAGTAACAAATACGTTTTACGTTCATTCGAAAACAAATTATGTGTACACATAATAAAAATTGTATGAATTAAAATTATGTGTATACACATAATAAAAATGCGGAATTATTTTTATGTCAGACATAATTTTAATTCATCCAATTTTTATTATGTCAAGACATAATTTTAATTCATCCAATTTTTATTATGTCTAGACATAATTTTAATTTGTCCAGTTTTTATTATGTCTAGACATAATTTTAATTCAACGAATTTTTATTATGTCATGACATAATTTTAGTTCTGCCGCTAGGGAATTTTTAAGTCGATTCTTATGATTCAAGCTTGAATTCGATGTCTAGGTATCCCAGGTTGCCGATAACGGGTTACAAATAGTGCGCTCCATAGTTTTCGGTGTCCAGGTGTAATAATACGTTGAATTCGATGTCTAGGTGTCCCACGTTGCCGATGACGAGATCCACATAGTGCGCTCCGTAGTTTTCGGTGTCTACGTGTATTAATACCTCAAATTCGATATCTACGTGTCCTACATTCGGATTTAAAGTTATTAATACATCTAGACACCAAAAACTACGAAGCGCACTATGTGGACCTCGTCATCGGCAATCTGGAACACGTAGACATCGAATTCGAGGTATTATTACACCTAGACACCAAAAACTACGGAGCGCGCTATCTGGACCTCGTCATCAGTAACCTGGGACACCTAGACATCGCATTCAACGTATTATTACACCTAGACACCGAAAACTACGGAGCTCACTATCTAGACATCGTCATCGGCAACCTGGGACACCTAGACATCGCATTCAACGTACGATTACACCTGGACACCGAAAACTATGAAGCGCACTATCTAGATTCCGTCATCGGCAACCTGGGACATGTGGACATCGAATTCAAGGTATTAATACACGCAGACACCGAAAACTACGGAGCGCACTATGTGGACCTCGTCATCGGCAACTTGGGACACCTAGACATCGAATTCAACGTACGATTACACCTGGACACCGAAAACTATGAAGCGCACTATCTGGATCCCGTCATCGGCAACCTGGAACACGTGGACATCGAATTCAAGGTATTAATACATCTAGACACCAAAAACTACGAAGCGCACTATGTGGACCTCTTATCGGCAACCTGGGACACCTAGACATCGCATCAACGTATTATTACACCTGGACACCGAAAACTATAAAGCGCACTATCTGGACCTCGTCATCGGCAACCTGGGATACCTAGACATCGAATTCAAGCTTGATTCATAAGAATCGACTTAAAAATTTCCTAGCGGCACTTTCTGCCAAGCGTAGAGAACTTTCTTTTCCGGCAGCGGTGGTAATACGATGTAAAGATACGAAATCTCTCTAGATATACATGAAGCAATTGACTCAATATATATAATTACCTAATTTACCTAAATATTATTATTTAAATCGACCTATAATTTATCTACTAGATCGTTCAAAATACGCGCGCGATATCGAAACTGGCGAGCCCGAAAGCGCCGCCAGTGGCGAAAAAGTGAAAGGGACATTTCTGATTATGACGTCATCATATAAGACGTCGGCTTTAGGAGGAGGAGGAGGAGGAGGAGGAGGAGGAGTATCTTAATAAAAAATTTTCACATTTGGACTTTGCGTCGCAATATCTCCGCTCGTAGGGCACGTAGCGGAAAATTATATAGGAGATACCCCCTTATTTTGACCCCAACTATCGATCAAGCCTACTTAGAACTTGATTCGTTCACTCGTTATCGAGATTTCAACATCTCGGGTACTCGCAACCCGTCGCGTCGCGTAAAAGAGTCACGGTGCGGTCTCGCTCCGCGTGTACTTGGCGCGAGACACTACCGTCTACCGTGTCTCTTGATACCCAAAGAATCAGCCTCAGTCCGTTCGGATGTGCGTATAGACTGTACATTGCAATTCGAAAAAAAATGGCTTATTTTCTGTCAAACGTGAAGCATCCTAGATATGTCATTTACGATGACAGAGATGGTGAGACTCCACCATGTATATGCCCCGTAAAAAAACTTGACGCTGCTTCAAGATCATTTGGTATACTGATCAAGGGTGAACCCTAAAAAACATTAAAAATTATTATTTTGAAAAATTACATTATTTTTACTTTTATTACCTGGGTAGCATTGTTATTAGAAATTGATTCTTGGCTGTACATTTTATGATCGCTGCGTTGCTCTTCTTTCAAAACAATTGTATAGAGCTGTTATATATACAATTAAATCAGCGGTTTCTGGTAGCATACTGATAGCAGTTTGAAATGTTCTCCATTTATTTGAGAAAATTTCAAAAGCACTTTCGACTGTTCTCCGTGGTCTAGAAAGTCGGTAAATGAAAATTTTCTGTTTATACATCAAGTTTTTACTGGAATAAGGCTTCATTATTTTCTTTGATAATTTAAAAGCATTATTAGCCACAAAGTGACTATATGTTTTTAAATGCTACCAGGAAGGTTTATCTTTTGGTAAATTTAATCGTTTATTATATAAATTTTTCGCTATGCCACATTCATTGAAAATGCCCCCGTCACTGTTTCCTATAAATTAATTGTTATAATAATAACATATGTAGATTAATGCTCCAATGTAAATTT
>JASTWP010002576.1:0-40253 GCA_030770255.1 Temnothorax ravouxi | reverse complement strand
TGTCTTCGTTCCGTAAGATTATTGATCGGCCGGTAGCGGCTTTGTGTGTCTGGCGAATCAGCGGCACGAGGATCGAGTGCCTTTCTTTCGAAGGTCCGGCTCTTTATTAATTCCTCAGATCATTGATGCGGGTCACGGATTCCTCGTTTAATTACGCCCTCCGTCGCACTCTCGCAAAAGCTCGTTACGCAAATCCATCGAATATTACAAACGGAAGGAGGTTGCCCAATGCGACGTAAGCTGACAGCGAGGAGAAAACTCACGCGAAAATTCCCAGCCGTCGTCATTCGCGTCGCTGATAATTTTTAGACACGATGAAAAAAGACAGTCGTGTCATCGGTAATTGTACTATGTATTACAGTAAGTATGCTTATGCAACATAAATTGTAAGGTGCGCAACACAATAAGGTGTGTGTGCTTTGTACCAGCGCGTTATCTTTTATATTTTATCGGAGGTGAGATTATCGATATTTCGACGAATTTGTTTTTCCGTGAATTTACGTTACTCGAACATAATCTGTGATTTGTACAAAAGAAAAAATGTTCTCCTTTAAATTCTTTATAAAGAGATTATTGTAGAAATAATTACAAAAAAGTATATATATATATATATATATATATATATTTGTATTTTTATACAACTTGTCGTTGGTACGATTATCACAAAATGCACTGTGAAATTCGTAGTGTCAAACACTCAATTTGAATCATTTTTAATTCCTATAAGTCGCCACTGCTCCTACTCAATGTGTCGTTAATTAAACTCAACCGATGAAATTGAAAAAACACTATTTTATGGTAAAATAATAAATTTCGACACGCATGATAGTTAAAAAATAACAAAAAAATATTAATTTAAATATCATCCTTTAATATTTAATAGTGTAGCATTCCAATGCAGTAGTATATTGGAATATCGATAAAAAATTTCAGAAATAATACAGCAAAATCGTCTTTACATTCTCGAGTCGCGATGTGATTTAAACCACAAACTTTCGCCAAGCACACTCTACGTCTCTCAATAACAACAGATTTAACTTAAATTGAAGATCGACAGTGGCAAATCACACAAGGACTCGATAGTAAATATTATTCTATTGGACAAATACATATATATACGTTATATCTGGAGATGTTAACAAGACGTGATAAACAGAAGAGGGAGCCGATAATCACGCTTGGCGTGAGGAATAAAGTGTGCTCGTTTGAATTAGGACAAATTCATAAATTGAAACAAACGTTATCGTTACGCCCACAATCGCGTGGAGTGTAAGAAAGAAAGCGTGATAATCTGAAATCTCTCCGAAAAGATTTTATTTTATTGTAACGCACGCGGAGAATATTCGGGCGATATTTTCCATAGCCATGAATCAGAACTATATTTTTTGGCACACCCCGTAAATCTATAAAGCATTCCGCGTGCAACTACGCGTCAGCGAGATCGATAATTAAATGGAGCTCGAGGTTCGTAGGGTTTCACGACTTATCAGGTCAGAATGAAGTATATTCCGACGACATCTATTCGTGGAATGTACTCGCCTATTTTCGTCAAGGCGTTTCTCTCGATGTAATACGTCAAGACGTGTTGACAGTTTCACTCAAAAATTTACTCGCGAAAAAATACGGTTATGTGAAGGAAGACATGACAAATTTCTGAAATATGAGATTGCAACAAAGAGACATGAGACATAAATATAAAAAAAGGACATACATACATATACATTGCTTTAACTTGTATCACGAGCCGGAAAAGAGATAGGAGCACTTTTATCGTTTAGTCGAACGAGTAACATAGTTATATGTACGAATTATATTTTAAGTAAAGACTTTAATTTCAACCGCCTCGCTACAACATCCTTCAAATTCCAAATTACAGTCCCGATAGCGTTTCAATACTTAAATTCTGTTGCTGTTATGCTATTTCTGACGTATATCGTATTACATTTTAATACCTATTTCGATCGTTATGCTCTCTCATGCACGTGTAATGGTATAACTGCAAGTGCCGTTAATCCGCAGCGAGGAGCTTTACGGGCCATCAAAGGATTATATCACGCGAAAACGTTTATTTTAATCGCGGATATATGCAAATTGCAAAAATCTCGGCTACGCAAACCTCGCCGTTAGCTCTCTTATCCGGACATCGACTTTTACTTTTACGTATAGAAGCAAATCCATCGGGTAAGAGATTTCATCAGTTTTTCATTCGGTGTCCGCGCGCGGCGTTCATTCCAGGAACGCGGAGTCTCGATGAGTGTATAATGAACGTCATTGTTAAATAATTGTTCCGGCAGAAATCGTCTTTTCCGCGTGAACGGAGGAGAGACCGGAGAGAAGTCGAGTCCTCGGCGAAGGGTGAAAGGCTGAAATAGACGACGATCGATTTCGCTGAATGCGGAATGGGATTCATTGAGATACGGCGCTCGCCGGGGGTCAGGTCGTAGGAGGAGAGACGATAGAGCCCCGTGGGGGCTATCAATCGACTATCAAAGTCGCTGTCATCCGTCCCCGACCGTGTTTCGCCCGCTCGTTACAACGGAAGGAAATTACCCGCGATATGTAATCGTCCGCATACGCCGCGGTCCGCATGACTAACGGCTACCACGAAAGGTTCGTCACCTTGGAAATCAGCTTGTCCGCCGAAGAGGGAAACGCGTCCGAGGTCTTCTTCCCCGTTAATCCCAAACACGGCAGTGTATGTACACCATTGTGCATAAATGTGTACACAAGATACGTATCGTGTACACAGTTAACATGTGCCGTCGTGGTCCGAAGTTTTGTGTGAATTCCACGCGAATTTGGCTGGTTTATACAGATTCAATTAACGGCGCCATCTTTTTATCTTTAAATAATTTATACATTTGAAGATACACGCGAAAGAACGATGAATAAACTTTGTTACATGACCTATGTAACAAAATTTATATTAGATATTTTTTTATCTTTTGCAAACAGTAAGTTTTGGAACAACTAAATATATTTGTCGTGTATGACAATTTTATCGCGCTTTTCCCTAAATATTAAGTACTAAAAGATGAAATCTAAACCAATACTTTGAGTTAAATAACATTTTGTTATTTTTAACTACCATGCGTGTCAAAATTTATTATTTTAACATAACACTTGTTAATTAAATTAACGACATATTGAGTAGGAGAGTTAAAAATGACTCAAATTGAGTATAACTTTGACATTACGAATTTAATAGTGTATACGTTTTATCGTTTTTCTGTTCATTTAAATGCCATTAACACGCAACTTAAATAAGAACGTAAAAAAGCGCCCTCGGTTTAATTTAACTACCTTAATCTGAGTGAGATTAAATTCTGACGTAAAGTTCAAGGCACTACTGAAGAACGCTTCCATCCCCACGAATAGACTTTTATAGATCGATCATCCCTCCGGAGCAGTTTCAAACAATTCGTATTTAAATCAGATGCAAGTCAGATACTGGCGAAGAAAAGAAATAAAGATTTCATCATCTTAATTCTGTTCGCCCACTTGTGCCTCAACAATGTGACGATAATTACTGCAGACGGCTCGAGGTAAACGTGAAGAAGTCGATATCATATTTCGTTTCTACACACTTAAACACCCCGGAGACGTTATCGTTGTTCCAGAGATAAAACGCGGAAAAGACCTTCCTTAAACGTCTATTTCGCTAAGTAAGCATTTAATCAAAACACGGGCACAATACCGATTATCTCGAAATAAAAAGATACGTGAGTCAAGCGGCTTTCGTAATCACCGGCTCGTCGCAGACATCATTCTCGATTCTCGAATTATACGAGTGTGACATTTGCATGCGATCGCGCGATCCTCGCATAAAAGTGCACTAAAATTACATCTTTTTTAGACGGATCCTAAAATTCCAAGATCAAATTTCTGCTTACGAATGTCTGACGAACCAGAACGGAACGGCTAGTAAATAAATCGGCGACGACTCTGTTCTTCTCCGCGTTTCCTACGCTTTTCAAACATTTTTCTACATTTTTCCGTCATCTCTCTTTCTAAAGAAAAAAAACAATCTACATTTCCTTCCGTTTATTAAAGTAAGAAAAAATAGGAAAGTCTCGCAGAGAGAAGAGAAAATGTGCATTCGCGCGAGCGTGTACCATTAAATATTAAAAAATGAAATTTGAACCAGTATACCTTGAGTTAGATAACATTTTGTTATTTGTTAACTGCCATGGCATGTGTGTCGAAGCTTATTATTTCAATTTCATTGGTTTAATTAAATTAACGACATATTGATTAGGAGCAGTGGGCGACCTATAGAAATGGTTAAAATCAAATTGAATATAATTTGACAATATTAATATTTTCGTATATAAAATTAGCGTTTTTGCGCGACGCGCAATTAATATCTCGGATCATCCTTCCGAGTATCGAAAATAGCACCGTTAATGATCGCACGGGTCGGAGCAAGGCCTCCAGAAAGTCGAACATGCGTGGAGCGAGAGGCCTGTCCCTTTACCACACCACTCTCTAACCTTCCTACGCGATATTCCCTTTTCTTCCCTCCTCTTTATCGAACGTCTGAATGTAAATGCGCTTCGTCCTTAAGCGCAGCGAGCATGAAAGACACGGCTGGAAAGGACAGACCTCCGGATTCAATTTCCCTCTCGGGGACACCGCGCGATTGTTATACTCTCGAGAAGCTCTCCATTGTCCAGGTAAACGTTTCTAACCGCGCGTTCGCGTGTCTTCGGCAGAAAGGCCGAATACGAGATTATGGCGAAAAGTGCGCCGCGGAGTGGAAAGGCCTACGAGAGCGCGAGTGTGCGCCTTCAGGAAGCGGCGCGATCGATTTCGATTGCTTTAATTGCCACGTCGACGTACGATGTCAAGTGTGGAAAGGAGAACTTAAAGCCAACGATCTCGTTCGACCATGCCTGTTATTGCCTGTCCCGAGAATCGCTTAACGCTGGGAATCTCGCGCGAGACCAGTGAGGGGGGGGGGGGGGGGCGAGAGAGTCTCGCTCGCCTTCTTTCAGCGGCAGGCAAATAGGAAAGGTGAGGAAAGGCGACTCGCCCGTTCCCCTGCACGCTGGTCCCGCGCGTACCCTCGCCGTGAATCAACAGCAGAAAACGGCCGGAAATCGCCGAAAATCGGAGCAGGCGACACCCTGCCGCTTGCGCGAGGCGTCGAAACGTTCACCTTCCCCTTTTCGGGGATCCTACCGGCCAGACAAATTCCTCTTTTTCCTTCTTAGCGTTTCCTCGAAACTGAAAACGTAAACTTTAAGAAAGAAACGGTCGTTGAAACGGAGCTCGCAAAACGGAGCAAGCGCCGTTTGAAATCCACGAATGAATTGACGCTCGACGACGATACTATGTGTAGGTATCGTCGAGGGGGGAAAACTTTCACTCTCTTTACTTACAGTCGAGATGCTTCTTCTTGGGTCCGATCATCTCCTCCGTGGTGGCCTTGCAGACGGACTTGGCGAGGCCCTGGCCGGCGATGCTGTGCCTCGCGGCCAGCAGCCTGTCGTTGATCGTCTGTCCCGCCATACTGTCCCGCTGTCACGGTGGTTAGCTGAGCAGTCAGTTGACGACGTTCACGACGTTCACGACGAAATCCGCGTGGATCCTCCCCGGCACGTTCGAGCTTCTCCAACCCCGCGCACCGGTAGAAGAGACGAAAAAAGGAGTCGCGACGACCGCGACGAGGACGAAAACGAGGACGACGGTCGCGAGAGGCGAGTGAAGTTGGCCGTCCTTGACGCGACGCGGACTGACGGACGGGAACGAGATACTACGGGGTACGGGCACTCCGGCTAACTTCACCGCGCACGGCACCACGGCCCACGGAACGATCACGATCACGATCGCGACCACGGCCACGACACGGACACGAACACGAACACGAACAGCCGAGACCGGGCGCTACCGCGCGAGGCGTCCGCGACGTCCCGCTCACCCCGATATTATATACTTGGCCCGCCGCGCTGCTTTTCCGGTCCTCCGGCACCTCTCCTCCTCCTCCTCCTCCCCCGCCTCCTCATCCTCCGGCTCCTCTCCTCCTCCTGCTCCCCCGCCTCCTCCTCCGCCTCCTCAGCCGGTTCCTGGTTCCTGCGCCCGCGTGACGCGCGAACGATAGCCCGCCGCGATTTCTCCGCGTTCACCAGGCAGCGGAGCGGAGCCAGGGCAGCCCGCGCTTCAGCTTCAACGGCTCAGCTGAACGGCGTTACGTCGGCGGCTGACGGCGACGACAGCAGGCCTCCTTCTGTCTGCCAAGATGGCGGCCGCGCTCAGTGCCGACACTGCCGACCGTCACCGACCGTGCCGAGACCCGAGACCGCGCCGCGCGGCGGCGCGCGAGCATTTCCCCCACCGAGCCGCACCGGCCGCGGCCGACCAATCGCGTGAGCCCGCCGCGCCGACCGCCGCACGCTGTGACGTCATCGCCGCCCGCCGCCCACCGCCCGTGGCGCAGCCGAGATTTGAAAATCGAGTCGCGAGTCGTAACGACGCGACGCGAGCTCGTGCGGATTGACGAAGATATATGCTCGATCATCGAACGACACAGATATTTCGCTCGTCGCCCAGAGGCAGATTTTACTCGTGGAGTCAAAGTTTTAAGCGACTTACGAACGATATCGGTAGCGCAATTTCCCACAAGTCGTCCCCGTCCATCGATTGAAAGTATACGTTGTGAAGTTGGCGCTCGTCGCGGGCACGGCTGCCAACGAGCGCGACTGACAGTTCTCTAAAAGTTCGCGAATGAAACATGAAACTATTTCAAGCCCTACAATTTTTTCACATCATTCGTAATTCTTCTCTAAGCATGAAATAGGTGTGATATGATTCTGCGGGAAGTCTAGGAACGAGGAAAAAGGAGAAACTTTGAGACACACGATATTCGCATATTCGAGGAAATCCATGCGCGTTTCGACCACTAATTTTGTAGCAAAGAGGGCGTTAGTTCACGGATAATTCTTCAAGTCACGCTTCTGTCAGGCCGAAATTCACGTTCAGATTTTATCACAAAAATTGTATTAGTTAAATAGATAATGATCTTTTTGAGATCGCAAAAAATAGACCGCGACGTTTCAAATATCAATTATTTTCGTATTTTAATTTCGTATAGCGATAGAGAGAAAACAATCGTGATTTGACTAAAATTTCTTTTTAATTATAAAAATGACGGCTTTCAACGAGATATCGCATTACTTTAATATCTCAATATAATGACTGTTTGATAAACATAATTTAGTTACCTTTGTGGCTGCAACTTCTTTCAGAAAGTGGGTTACATTTTCGCATAAAATATACATGTCTAATGTTTCTTTTCGTGTCGTTCCTTATATTGGTCGGGCAACTTTAAACCATTTTTTCAGTCGCGCCTCGCATTGGCGATAATCAACGATAACTGGACGATCGAACAGTTGATGTATATGTTTTCTTACACGCGTCGCGAGAAAATAATTCGTCAAAAGAATAACGTGAAGCAAAGCGGAGGATTTCGATTTCCGTGCACAAAAGCGAATCGCCGATTCCGCAAAACTTGTCTATTTGAGAAGCAATATGGCGAAGCAAAGGGTAAATCAGTCGTGGCAACTTCAATCGCCAATAATTACGTCATTTCCTTCACTCCCGTTTCCTGTAGGTTTAACGCGCAAAACACAAACTCATCCGAAGCCCTTCGTTTGATATAAAAATTTTAATATAGCCCTCATCTTGATAAAAAAGATTGGAACTCCTAATCTAAATATAATTAAAATGCATAAAACGTCATAAATGATTAAATTTTTCTCTTTTGCACTACACTGGATCACGAATAAACCTTTGCCCTTATCAGATCCATTAAACACAGGAATAATTATGAAAAGTGCTACGTGACCGATGGTCGGTGACTATGACGTTACAGCGAGATATGCGCAAAAATACAAATTCGAGCGTGGGTAAAATTATTAATTTTCTGTTGTTGTGGAAAAAAAGCTTATAGGGCGACGAATTTTAGGTAGAAATATATATGTTTTACTTTATGCGATTCTGCCGGTTGAATTAAATCACCGGTTAAATGTTAATCGGAGCGCGGAAATTTAATCGAAATCAATTGTCTTTGTCGTGCGTCATCGTTGCATCGTTGCGATATATTGCATTTAAGATTATATTAAATACGATCTCGAGATATATTATATAACGTCATTTCATTAGTGGACTTAATAAAGACCAGTCTTTTTTAAGACGTCTTTAAATTTTTACCAAATGTCGCTTGACGTACATCTTTTTTAAGGCATCTTTACCAAAAGCTACGTCTCAAAGACGTCCTTCTAACAATTTTATCAGACGTCTGAAAAGTTTTGAGAAGTCACTATGTCACTCGATCATGTCCTCTGAGGACGATCTTAACCCTTTCGTTGGCAGAGAGAATTCGACAAAAAGTGCCCAAAATGGCAGAAAAATTTTTTATCTTGAAAATTTATACCCTAGGGTTTTTGAGGGCACTGATTACGAATCTGAACTTAAAATTCGAAAATTCAAAATGGCAAATATCATCCCAATAAAAGTAATTTTTTGTATTTTCATCCGCCATTTTGGATTCGCCATTTCGAATTTGCAAATTTTGAATTCATATTCGTAATCAGCGACCCCAAAAATCCCCGTGTAAGACTTGGATGTCAAATCGGAGCAAGTTATAGAAAAAGAAAGAGATTGACGCACTATTGGCGTCAATGCCACACAGGGCACCGATTAATTTGACGCACTATTGCGTCAATGCCAACGAAGGGATTAAATATCGAATCAATTAAGCCATATAAATACCAAATACCAGAAAAAACCAGATTGGGATTATTCTTCAAGCCAAATTCTAATTAAATTAATCGGTTAGGTTAATTTCTCGCGTAATACCTTCCCTATTTTCGTTGGCGTATAAATAAGTTTTACCATCCGCGGCCGCAGATTCTTCGTACTTGATCTACATATATTGGACCACTTGGACCCTGGAACCTGGAACCTGGAACGTGACTGGAGCGCCAATCGAGTCGCCGCGCTCCGCTCCGCACTACCGCGCGGCTCGCAGCTCGCAGCGCGGTTCAGTCCGTTCAGTCCGGTTTAGTGCGGCGAAGTTGGCCGATAAGCGTGCGCGCTTCCGCGGCGACCCCGACCCCGACGAGCCTGTCCTGTCCACTAGTCCAGAACGTTCCGACCCGACGGGAGCGCGTGAAATCGTCCGCGCGTGAAGTTCACGTCTCGCATCGTATCCTGCGGCTTATCAAGATTCTTCGGCACACGCTCGGCGCGATCAGGAGGATGACGACGGCGGTCGACAAGGAGGAGGCGCGGAAGCGCCTGACGCCGCTGCAGTGGCATGTGACGCAGGAGAAGGGCACCGAGAGGTGAGGGCTACATCAGGCGGTGACGGCGCGAAACTCGATTCGCGATACCGACCCCGGCGTTCCTCGAGAACGCTCCCCACGTGCTCGCTCGCGGCGACGAAGACGACGACGACGTGGGGTCGAACGGTTTGTTTTGGCCACCGGGACGATGATCTGGAGCGAGATCGCCGCCGCGCCGAGTCTGGGTTCAGTTTGCCTCGTTCCGAGGAACGTACCGTGTGTTCCTCGAGGACAATTTCTCGCAAAGCGGAGCACCACTTCCATTTGCTAACCGCAAACTGTCCCCTCCCCCCCCCCCCCCCGTTATCGCGCTCGGTCTTGCCCCGCGGCGACCAGCTGATTCTGTAACAAGCGATCAAAGCGCAACGTGGAGATTGCGCAACGGCGATAACGCGACGGGCACGGTCGAATTGTGCTAATTATATTGATGACACGAGCGGATGTTATTCCTCGTCTGCTCTATATTTACGCAATCCGCCGGAGGGTTCTCGGTTCTCGTCACTTTTGACATTCGGAGATTGGTATTGTGCTCCGCATAAATCCCGAGCGAATATAATATGTTTACTGAAATACATAAGAATAATATATGTACCGATACGTGTATCTTTATCCGATATGATTTCACGCTTTCGTGCGTGTGAAATGTATTAACAGTGTAATATTAACGGTTAAAGCCTTATCTCTCATGTTGCGCATTTTCGCGTGTAAAGCCCCTTGCACAATAGGCGATAGCGATAGCGACAGCGACAAGTTGCCGACAAAGGTATAGCAACCTTTGTCGGCAGCCTTGTCGCTATCGCTATCGCCTATTGTGCAAGGGGCTTAAGATCGCAACGTGACACAGTTTACCGCGGCCGTAATGAATTAAAGATGAGAGCGCAAAGTCCCGTTTCACGCGCGTTTAATCTTAGGACGAGGAACACTCGAAATAACTTTTTCAAGAGCGCCTGGCTTTGTGCGTTGCCCGCGCGCGAGCTGGCGCCTCACGGCCAGCAAGTTTAAAAATAAGCTATATATGTGTGTCACGGTTCGTGTCTTCCCCCTTTCCACCTTTCCACCCCTAGCGTCCGACCCGGTTCACCCTCCTCTGACTCATTCGCACGCTTTATTTGACCGCCAGGCCGTTTACCGGTTGCTACAACAAGTTCTACGAGAAGGGAACGTACACCTGCATCGTCTGCGATCAGGAATTGTTCTCCTCGGACACCAAGTACGACAGCGGTTGCGGCTGGCCTGCGTTCAACGAGGTTCTGGATCAGGGACGCATCAAACTGACCAAAGACACCTCTAGTGGTAAGCGATCGTCACCTCGTTAGCGTATCTCTCGTAATTCTGCTCGCGTTCTTACAATTAGTTAGAAGCCGCACTCTTCTGGTTCACGCCTCTCATGTTCATCTTAACGTTAAACGTCGCACAATATAGTGCGCGGGTACATTAAAACCACTTTAGAACAGATTTTGGATATAACTGATGCTGTATATCGTTTAGCACTTTGAGTATAAAATTACTCATAATTGCTCGATAAACGTAACATTTATTTTTGTCTCAAATAATGCCTTCTTTTTAGTTGCGAACCCTTAAAGCGCATAGATATCACTTTTTACAAGCATATCTCTTCAATGCCAATAAAATTCCTTTGCTTTTCCACATTGTCGTTATAATTACGCCAATTGAGATAATATTTAGTCACCGTATCTTGTGAGTGAGTCTCCATTTACAGCGTTGCACCCGCTCACTATTTACAAGATCACAATCGCAACATGTATCATAATTATACACTTACATAATATTACTGAACCTATCCTGGTCACATTTCACTCTTCTATACCTGTCCGAAGTAGAAATCTATTTATGTTTAGTTTCTCATAAGCATTGAATTTTTCATTAAATTATTCGTAGCAAAGATCATGATTATATTTACATTTTCACTCGCTCCTTGGGCTTGTTTCACATATTTACGAATGTAGAAACTTCCTACATAGATACTTCTTTAAAAGAGAATTTTTTTGTAAGAAAAACAGATCTTTCTTTTCATTGTAAATATAATGTTATGTACATTAGACAAAATTTCCTGTTCTCCTCAGTTCCTGCATGCACTTGCTTAGAGTGTGATTGTGTTAGACTTACATCAATTTTTGTATTAAACTAATATGCTAGAGCATTATGAAACATTGGTGATATGACCAAAGGATAGATAAAGATATCAAAGATAAGTTATTGATAATAATTGTTCGCGATAAACGTAACGTTCATTTTTAGCCAAGAGCAATCGAATAATGCCTTCTTTTTAGTTGCAAACCCTTAACGCATATAGATATCACTTTTTACAAGCATATCTCTTCGATGCAAATAAAATTCCTTGGCTTTTAATACATTGTCGTTATAATTACGCCACAATTGAGATAATATTTAATCACTTGCAAGTGTGTTTCAATACTCACAGCTAAAAGTGTAAATTACTTACAATATTTCTATATAATAACGTAAGTAAAATGATAAAAGTAAAAATGCAGTATGCATTTAAAAAAATATTATAGTTACAAATGCAATGTATAAAGTATGTGATTGCGTAACTTTCAATATTGCCAAGTAAGCGTACAATTGAATTGGAAGCATATAATTAATTATGACTAATGGGCAAAAATCAGATGTAAAAATGTATATATATTGAACAAAATCGTTTCACATATGTACGCATTTCTCTATCATTATTCTTTTACTATCATATGGGTGTTAGCTGTTTTCTCACGATCTGATCAATCTTTAGTTTTTCTCTTCCAAAATCTTTTAGATCGCTTCTGTTACCTCTTGAAAATTGTATATTCGTGAGAAAAGGGTGTCGGTCTGCGTCTAATCACACTCTATTGTTCTTTCTCCTTTCGCCTTCCTTGATCAATCCCTGGCTCTACTACCACCACTGAACCACTCTTCACTCTCATCACTGAAAAAAAAAACAACACCATTGAAAATCGCACGTCGCATCGAATTAAATGACGCCAACTAGTCGGTGGCAATCTACTACTGCTGATCGCAAACCCAGATATGGTGCGGACCGAAGTGACCTGTTCGAAGTGCGACGCGCACCTGGGGCACGTATTCAACGACGGGCCGAAGCCCACGAGGAAGCGCTTCTGCATCAATTCTGCCTCCATAAGCTTCCATGCGGCGGGGGAGGAGAAGAAGTCTACGTAAAACCAGCTCGCGCGCGCTTATTACATTCTAAATACCTATAACGAGAGACTCACGAAAGAGGAATTACTTTGACCAAAATTACTAGGCACCCTATTAAAATAACATTTATTTGTGAAAGAAATAAAAAATAAACGTATACATACGTTCATAATAATAAACACTCTGGTAAACAACTTTTAAACAATAGAAGCCTTTGTCGGTATTAGATTCATACAGCATAATAATTACAAGGATACCTAATAATTTTGACCAAGGCTTTATCTCGTGCTATAAATATTAAAATACCTCCGATTTCTTTATACGTTATAAAGAGAGATAAAGTAATAATTATCGTCAAGATATCAAATAGGCTGTACCTAAAGTGAGTTCGTTACTATTATTATAGGGAATATTTAATGTGTTTTATCACTTCTGACGATGTGCTATCAACAAACGTTTTTACATCATTTACTATATTCGATTGGATGATAATGCCAATTGTATGTGATTTTCATAATATATTCACGAATGCACCTTTCTACCTTAAAGCTTCTACGCAAGTTAAATCTACTGTTGATGTGAATACAAAGCGTTTCCGACCGACTTTTCACTTGCGACGAGAAGCCAACTCCATGCTATCAGTTCTCTTGAATCTTATTGTGTACTATTTTCGATATTACAAATGTACAGGTAATATCCGTATCAACGGACAAAGTGTAACACCCATATAGGATGTACGTATGCCACATGGTGTGAGAAAACGCGATACTCGACAGATGATAGAAATGTCTAACTAAGAGATATTATTTTTTCAACAAACGCCATAATGTGTAAATACCACCTATTCTAACTTAAATTATATTAAATGAGGAATAAAATGTGCAATGGTAGTCATCATTTCTCATTCCTCTTAATGTTAAGCAAGGGAAGGATATTTTGTATGAAAAGAGAGAACATGTTTGTTATAAAATGTTTCCTTATATTGTAACGTTTCAAAACAAACTGAAAGGTGTTATAATACAATATATACGCAAAATTCTAGGCATTATTTTTACAATTCATTACTCCTTTTCTGTTTTTTTGCATTCCCTCGCCTTGAAATTTTCATCGTCAAAAAAATTTCACATATTCTTCCTGAGAGACCAGATTTCTGTCGAATGGTTTCCGATAGCGATAAATGCTTTTTTTTTCTTACAAAAGTTAAAGTCGGATGAACCTTCCTCCGTCGAGGAAGGATCAAAATCTCGAAGATTTTCTTTTTTTCAATCTCTGCAGTAAAATAGCGACTTTGTTACTATAGGCCTACTTCTGTCTTTCACTCGGAGATCACAAAGCATTTTCAAAAACATCGTAAAATGCTACAGCAAAAACATGCATACACACATTTAACATGATTCGCGATGTTAGGAACCTATTTTTAAGAACCTAAAATGACGATAAAATACACATAGCGCACGTAGCGGATAATTAAATGCAATTGGAACGATCATCAAGTTATGGATGCACAAATGGATGCAAAGTTGCCCGCATTTTCTCGTTACGTTAAAAAATTCGCCTGCCCGTATTTTTTTCCAGAGCTCTCGTACATTTTTCTATACGTTTTGCGATTCGTTTGTCAATGTCAAAAATAATGAATACTTTCGTGGTGCATCACTTATTATTATTATTATTACGATAAGGCATGTCTCATGACAATTTTTGTACTTTTGTTCACACGATAAAAGGTTCATCCGGTACCGTTATCAGCGAACGCGTCTACGTGCTAAGATGCGCTTCAATCGGGTTGTGCGTCGATCGGGTAATAATTTTTTTTATGCAGGCAGTTTTGCATCTCGCGCGACCCGATTCGCAAGTGAAAAATAGCTGCTAAATAGTTGCTAATAGCGCTGTGCTACTGTTAAAATAACTGCCGCGAAAAAAAACAGATAGACAAAGCTCTCTATCGCTTCGAGATATTTGTGAAAATGCAGGACCCCGCGTCTTTAGTGTTTCTGATCGTCACCTTTAACCCTGGATCGCACCTATCTTTTTCTTGACACACTCATACTTTTCTTCTCGTTAATACTAAGACGTGCGCACGTTACTTTGTCTCTTAACTTGTCACAGTTCGACCGATTTTAGAGACGGATGCCGAAGCGGAGATCAATGCCGAGCGTTTGCAATATATGTTCACGATATACTTCAACAAGCACGAATTTAATTTGTATACTCTATTTCTATTAAGTAGTCCCTGATTCTTTTAAAGTTACACTGCATTAAATTCCTTCAGTATACCAGCCTTAAATTCGGTCGTAAGCGTTGATACAAACTGAGCTGCTTCTTCTCCCTATCTCGGTCAAGTACATTATAAAAATCTAATCAGGCTTCTTTCAAAAAATGATGCTACAAAAAAAAGGAGAAGAAAACAATAAAAACTCGTCGAATATTGAATATGCCTTATTATACGATTGCTCGTTATCAAATAATATACGGGTTTCCTTCTTTTCTTCTTCTTGTTTCGTACGCAATATAAGTGTATCGTTAATTTCTCGATTTATAACTATCATATTTATATTCTCACAAGGTTTGAGTTAATATTAATTTATATATGAGTCCTATACATATATGTATAACGAAAAATCTCATCGACCGAGCTACCCATCCACCGCGCGAAGACCGGAAGTCTTGGAGTACGTGCCACTCTCGAAAGAAGGGAAAAAGAATAACGTCGAAATCCGGAATATTATTGATTTGGATTATTTATCCGAAATAGAACGCGAATATTTATCAAGATGTTTCTTTTCTCAGTCTCGACGTATCTCTTTTTTCCGCCATTCGCGAATAGCTTTCTCTCATACAATTCTAACATTCTGAATTCTTCACATTTGAGATAGAAAGGACAAGCTGATACAAGCCAATTCGCAGGTCTTGGAACGCACAAAACAAATTTTTCATCATTATATTTTACAAGAGATATCTATAATAGATTATATTATAATAGATATCATTATATATTAGATTAGATTTATTTCTATTATATAATGATCTAATATAGACTTATATTAGATCATTATATAATAGAAACAAGAATTGAAAATACAAATCCCAAAATACATGATCAACTAAATATTCGTGGCGCCTCTTAGAGTTTAGAGGATAAAAATCCAATTTATGTACAACTGTTGCTTATTTTATGGTCAAAGATGACCTAAGTCAAACTGTTTCACGATTTGTCCTTCCACACCCACCCTACAGCCCTGACCTGGCTCCATGTCATTTCTCTGCCTTTCCTAAAGTGAAAAGTCTGTTAAAGGGTCACTATCGACCAGATCCAAAAGACCGCGACACACGCGCTGAACACATTTACAGGACTTCCGGCTTCTAGGAATGGCAGAACCGCTGGGAACGGTGTATCCGTTCCCAAGGAGCTTACTTTGAGGGAGATCTAAAGTGACTGTCGATCAGGTATGTAAATGGACTATAATAAATTCATTCTCATTACTCTTGGGTCACACCTATATATTCCGCACACCAACAGAACGTCAAAAAATTTATATATTCTGCTAATTAACTTGCGTCAGCTCGTTCCTTTTACCTCTCATTTTAATCATAGAGACACTCTTCACTTTTTTTCAAACATTTTTAGTTTCGCGCAGTGGATATCCTGGTCGAATAATGGATACGACGTACGAAAATGAAAATAATAAAAAAGAAGACGATACGAAAATCTACAAGTCATGATATCGCCTAAAATAACTAAATACTTCCGATATATTCATTTCTCGATGACACGATGACACTTGGATGACGTATAATACAATATTAGGAAAGACGTATCTCGATAATGTTCGATGCAAATACAACCATACATACGGAACCACAATTCGTTCTACACAAAACGTCAACTAAACTCCATTATATGCGTATTCGATTATTTGTTTCTTCCTCTTCACGGTGCTAAAACGAAATATTACATATCGTTATACAGTGGTTCATAAGAAAACTAGCGCGAGTTTTCTTTTTTTTTTTTCTTCACGTCTCTAAACGACAAGACAGGCACTTTATAGTGTCACAAAATGCTCCTACGTCTGAACCTTGTTTTACAGTTTCATTGATCTTCCACTCTTTCTTTTCTCGTCCTCTTTGCAAAACACGTTGAAGACAAGTTACGTTGGACTTACAGCGAAGAACACACGTGATGCGGACAAGCGTTGTCCTCGGAAAGATGTTCTTATCAATCTAAGTAGTAAACCATAGTAGAGTAAGTTCAATGTCTTAACGTGTCTTTCCCCCTTTCTCTATCTTTCATTTTAACGATACAAATGAGGGAACATACTCATCTCTTCGTCGCAAAGCTCTAAATTAGCGGCCTCAAACGAGATATGCATTTCTTACGCAATCGGCTAGAGCACGTGTGAACCAATTTCTTTACATTTAACATAAAAAAATCGCAATATTTGTAAACAAGGAATTTGCTAAAACAGTATATCTTAGTATAAGAAAATTGAATCAACTGAATCAAATATTCAGCGACTTTTAAAAACGCGATTTTTAAAAACGTTTAAAACAAATTAGGCTACCGCTTACACATCTATCGCACTAATCAGATGAAACACACTGAAAACATATTGCTCTGCTTCATCGTAACTTCCGTCGAAAAATACAAGTCCGACACGAAGACCAATCCCCTTTCTTTCTCTCTACGATCTCTCGTTAAACAATAATAATATATTAGAATAGGTCCTATGTATACTTGCTCACATTTCTTTGTGGTATTATCTAATAAGGTTCTCGCTATAAATAATATGCGTTTTTTTTTTGCTAACTCCACTCCTTCGAATTTTCTTCTTTCTTTTAGAGTTAGTAATACTAGTTTTATATTTTTAGAAAATAACTGACAATTGCTTGTGTTTCCTCGATGACAATCCATTCGAATTGCGGCAAGAGCACGTCACAGGCAACAGCACATACGGTAAAGCACATACGCGTTCCATATTTTCTCTTTCTTTTTCTATTTCCTTCAAAAACTAAGTTAAGACTTTGTGAGTCCATTTGCACCCAATTGTAACTGTGGACTTTATCGAGGAAAACAAGGCCTCTGCCGTCAGATCGCTCATAGCTCTTTCTGATTTAACTTTGTGTTCGCGCTCGCAACGTGCGAGAATCGAGCATTTCTTTTTTTAAAAACTTTGCAACCGTTTCTCCGATACTTCATCACGGTATCGAATAAGTTCTATCTATCTATCTATCTATATGCATACGTAATGGATATATGCATGCGTATGTGTATACATGTACATACGATACGTCGCATTTAATATAATATTCACATACGATATACACATATGTATGCATACATATATATATGTATATTTATTCATTAATATATATATATATATATATATATATATACGTTTATATTATTTATTATATATTATTGAATTATTGTGCCGTTTCCGTTTTGGGAGGGTGATTCATTATTTCCTTCTTTTTTTCGCATAACTGAACTCTTGGAGTCGCGTCTTACGAATCTAAAATCTAAACGCAACCGTTTCTTAATGACCTTTGGCAGCTTCCTTCGCTGCCATGATCAAAGGTGTTAACGAAGCCAGTGGCCTGGCTAATTTCAGAAAGGGATGCTGTAAATTCAATTTAAACACACATTTCCAGTTAAATAAGTTGAAATGAGAGAAGTACGCGCATATACCGAGAACGCATTTCCACGTTCTATATATCAATAATTCTTCTTACCTTTAATAGCTCGGAAGCCGCGGACCGTTTTTCCACCTCGACCTCTAAACATTGGTCCAAGAAGTCTTGGAATATACCCGATAGCTTGTCCTTCTCCTTAATTTCCGGTTTGCCGTTTGTCGCAATCAAGTACAATGCTCTCAATGGATTTTCGTTCAAATACGGTGGCTCCCCTTCGATCATCTCGATTGCCATTATTCCTAACGACCATATATCAACCTGCAACACCGAGATACGTTGTTACGATTAATCGTGTAATCCGTATTCAAATCATTTTCATGAATAACAGTGTCGACATATGTATCTACCTTAGGTCCGTATTGCTTTCGCGTTACCACTTCCGGCGCCATCCAATACGGCGTGCCGACCATCGTCGTTCGTTTGCTCTGTTCCGGTGAGATTTGCGCGCAAAAGCCAAAATCGGTCAATTTTACCCCGCCGTCAAGACCCAATAGAATATTATCGGACTTGATGTCCCTATGTATAACTTGATTACAGTGAAGAAACTCGAGCGCCTGCAACACTTCCCTGCACACAGCAGCAATTTGACCTTCGTCCATACAAGTCTCGGTCACAACATCCGTCAAACTACCGCCTGGCAAATATTCCATGACTACCCAGAGTTCTTCCCCAACTAAATAACTATCCAAGTAATTTACAACGTTCGGATGCTTGTTCTCCCGCATTACCAAAATCTCGTTTATTATAAGCTCTTTCTTTGGCTGTTGCGACAGATTCATTTGTTTTATTGCAACTTCCATGCCGGTGGACGTTTCTATTGCTGTATACACTGTCCCCGAGGCACTGCAAGACGATCGTTAATCAGTACAGTTCTATATTCGGCTCTATATGAAAAGTCGTTTATTGGCCGCTTACCCTTGTCCTATCTTTTCCATTTTTGTATATTTTCTATTAGGATCTCCCACGCTCACGATTGTTCTAAGCTTCTCTAATATCTCATCGTCCGACATCTTCTTCTTTCTAGCTTTATCACCTTGCGCCGGTCGCGTCTGATCGGTCGTTGTTGACGTCGGCGTTGCTTGATTCTTATTTCTATCTAACTGCGACTGGGGCTGTTGTTGTTGCATGCCATTTCGTTGTGGCGAGCCCAGCGTGGTCGTCAAGGGAGGCGGTGGTTCCTCTTCTATGGGTTTTGTGTACTGCACGGTGAAAGTGAGGTTCCATTTAGTAAAATGTCACGGATGACGGATTAGGATTAGTTCAAGCGCGCGTGAAAAAAAAAAACTTACGATCGATTTCGTGCGTTCCGGTCGGGCGGAGATCGGCGGAGGCGGTGGCTCGTCTTCCTGCTCCGAGCTAGTCGCACACGCGTCCGTCGGCGTGCTACTCGGGCTACTGCTGCTCACTCTGTAACGTTGCCGTTTCTCAGAAAATATTTAGGCGACCGAGGGACGAGCGCGACGCGTAAAAGTAAAAGACTCACCTGCTTAACGAATGCTGAGAATGAGAGCTGCCGGATGCCTGAGACATCGCCTGGCCGCGAATATTTCCCACCCCCGTGCCGATACTTATTCCCATACTTCGCGGACTACTCGCCCTTTCGATTGGAGCTGAAGGAAGTATTGTTGCATTACCGTTAATACAGCGAATATCGTAATTATTTCTCTGTATGAGCGAATTGATATCAGTACTTACCGACAACTCCAACCATTTTAGTTGTAGTCATGTACTTAGAGCCTTTTGCTTCCTTACTGCTACTGTCATACCAATTTAGTACATCCAACACAGCTTGTGGATTTTTCTTCTGTTCCTGCTTGCTAATATTGCTGGACATAAGTAATCTCGCCCACGCCTCCGGCATACCCTAAGAAGCAAACACGTACTGTTAAACAACGACTATCATGTTTACCACGAAACACAGATGGCAATTTGGCGGATGGAGTCTGACAAGTTTATGTACTAGATGGAGTCTAACTAGTTTATGTAAAATGCATCTAATATACTAATCCTAGATTTGATTTTCGAACATGCAACTATCATTTCTATGTCATGTTATTTATATGACAGATACTAAGAAATTTTAATCACGATGCAATCAAATCGACATTTGTTTAATCATTCAAGAAATTAATTTAGAATTCTTGTGAAAAATATTTGACATAACTCTTTTCTGAATTTGTCATTCTTGTATAAGAAAAAAACTTGGAAAGAATATTTTAAACTTTGATATTAATTCTCTTAATGTGTATATGTGTGTGAAAGACGACTATAAAATTTTAAAGATCTAATCAAAAGTCATTATTTAATTTTCTAAAATTACTATCTGAATACATGCACAGTGTTTCAACTTTGAAGTTAACGTAATTTGTGAACAGAATTTACAAAGTTTGTATAAATTCTCATTCACTGTCGAAAATCATTCTGTAAGAAAGAAATGAATATTGTTGTATGCAACGTCGACTAAAGCTTATATCAATCTACAAAAGCAACTATATATCGAATATGAAACTCGATATACTCAAAAATTGGAAAATAAACATTAAATCTTAAAAACCGCAACGAAAAGAAAGTGTCGAACCACGTGGTGTAAATGTATGTACAACATAAAGTACAGGCAAACTAATTCATATTTATTTACTTACTTTCAATGGCAGCTTGGAAAGAAATACGTGTCTTGTTAGTTTAGTCATGTGGAAAATAATAAGGTATAAGAAGCGTCGGACAAATTACCAAGGTACCGTTCTCGAAATATTCGATGTGAATCAGTGTCTCATATTTCATTTTGATCAGGCACGGAAGATCCATGTATATATATGTATATTTATATATGAATATACATATATATATATATATATTCACACGAGAAAATAGAATTACGATATGTAATACAGGTGCCAATAGTAATCTACGATGATATAAAACTCATGTTTCCCTATCGTCTCTCCCATAGATAGTCCGCACCGTGATACAGCGAAGCATTAAGCGAGTGCACTTTGAATAATAGGTGTAGAGAAGTGACTGTGCAAATCGCGAGTCGGGAGAACCTACCGTGAATTCACCGGTCACGGCATCGAATCCGACGTGCACGGTGTGCTCGAAGTTCGTGGGGTAACTGATGTTGGGTTTGTCCTTGTTCTCCTTCACCTTCATCTTGCTCTTCAGGGTCTTCTTCTTGCGCTCGTCAGAATCCGGCTCCTTAGGCAGTGGGCGCATATCCACCGGTAGATTAGGCGCTTCCCCCCTGGAAATGTAAATATTATTGTTATTAGCAGATCAATCGCAATCGTGAAACAATGATTATCCCAATTATATCATTATTCTGTCAAACTATGTATCACATTATTATATGTGATTATAGATCATTATACATGACCTTTCAATATTGTATAAAATAGTTAATAAAATATCATACACAAATGATTATTAAGAGCTAAGGATACTTTCGCTGTCTCATAAGCATCACAGGAGTAAGTTTGACTATATGTAGATATATTTAGATGTCCTGACAGCATGCAGTCTCTCAAATCTGTTAGGGCAACGCCGGGATTACGTCTAGACATCTTTAATGATGGTCTCCCACAACAGAAAGCCACGGAAGAGATATTATTTTTAGCAGCCCATATGCTTAATGCCTCTCTATTTTTGGAGAATACAGACTTTTATGTATAGAAAAACAAAAGTTATGGCAACTTATGTTATTACTCAACTGTAGATTGATTACGTACTAGAACATCAATTATTTCTGCTTCAATTATCTGTGTATTACACATTTTTACTTGTGAACTGTTATAAAATACTAAATGTAATACATATATCTCAGCAATTCTTCTTCAAACATAAAACATGAATATCTACATATATAAGTTCAGTGGTATACAAATTCCTCCAGAAATCAAAACAAGAATCGCTCTGCAGCATTCGATTCTCTTTTGATAGATTAATTAGCGATCGTATCGAGTAGATAACAAGACGTATACCTGTTTGATGTCAATCGAACAGGGGGTGCAGGGGTTTGTCTTCCTCATCTGACATGTTGTATCCGCTTCTGGTCCTTTGTTGCCAGTCTATCCTCCGTTGCTGCGTCTCTACGCCTTTAATCGTACCCGCGTCTCGTCAACGCGTGTATCCACGCACTATATATACTTATCGCGCCTCGTCGCTCTCTCTCTCGCGACTTTCACTCTCGACACCTCGCGGATACCTCCTCGAGGAAGGGACACCCTCCGTCGACGACGACGACGACGACGTCGTCGCTGCCGCGTCCCGGGAGCAGCAACCGCGAGGATCCCTCGGAAGGCACACCCGGCAGGCAAGAGAGTCCGCAGGTTGGAGAGTGTCCTCTCACCGCGCCGCGAGGACACCCTTCATCACAGAACACCGGGTACCGGTCGCGAAACCCGCGCGGGACGAGTCATGGCGACGTCGGGGGTCTCGGGAGGTCCGGAGCGAGGGATCGGGGGGACGACTCGGTGGCCTCCTCGTGGGTGTCGTCGCTCTCCTCGATCGGCGCCTCGTGAGACGCCGCTGGCTGGCTGCCGCCGCCGCCGCCGTTCTCCCCTCGCGCTCGATCGGGGTGGCTGCTCGCTCTGCCCGCTGCTTCTGGCTTCTGCTTCCGTTGGCTGTCCGTCGGTGGTGGCGTCCGGCGGCGACACACGACGCACGGCACGCACGGGTCAATGTCGCGGACGAGCACGGGGTGCACTCGAGGACGAGGACGACGACGGCGAGCGAGAGAGAGAGAGAGAGAGTGAGAGCGTTTCTGAAGCGTGATTCACGCACGGGTGCAGACACCCCGCCGCATCCGCGGATCTTTCGCCTCCTCGCTCTCCCTCGCTCACTCACTTTCTCTTTCTTTCTCTCTCACTTCCCTCCGGCCGCCTATCCTCCTCTCTCGCTCGCTCGCTCGCTCTCGCGCGTGCGCCCTTTTCCTCGCTCTCCCCTCTCCCCCCTCCGTCCTCCGTCTCTACGCTGCGGCGAGCATCGCGCCCATCGCGGCGACGCGGCGACGGCGACGGCGACGACTCCCGTCCTGACCTGACTCCTGTCGCGTCGCGCTCACTCCCGCACTGTCGCGAGACGAAAAAGCGCGACCGACGGCGAACGGGAACGGTGGTAGATCCTTCCGAACCGCTTCCTCTCTACGGGACGATTCTAAATGTTAGAAAAAAAGTATTTCCTTTTCTTTAGAATGAGGCCCTGTACAGCACCTTCTTTGCTTTACATATGTGTGAGCACCGCTCGCACGTCAGTGATCGAGTGATCCCTTTCTCTCTCTTTTTTTTCTTTACAAGGGTCTCTATCTGTCTCTTTTGACTCCAGTCCTCTCGCACGGCTCCTTCCCCTACTTTTTTCCCTTTCCCGTGTCGAGTTTGGGGTTTGTTGGGGTTCCACGCGATTTAGCTCGGAGGGGGGGGCTCGGGGGGAGAAGAATAGCTCCCTCTCGCCGCGCGCCGTTCCTCTCGCTTCCACGTCCAGCGAATGGCGCGATCGTCGCTATCGAATGGGAAAGGTGTTCGACGATGGTACACGGCATCGGATTGGTCATTCTCTTTCGCTCTCCTCGACGCGAGAAGTCCCGCGATTCGCGTTCACCTAAAATTCACCACTTCCGTCGTCGCCCACTGCCAGCAGCACTTTCCCCACGGAAGTGCACGAGAGTGCAGCCTGCGGCCGCGCATTGATCCGCATGAGAACCTGGCGGCCGCGATCAAGTGCCAACCATGATTGGTCCAATCTGCTCAACGACAAGTGCGATTGGTCAGTTTCAACGGAATAATCGGTCGATTTAACTGCTCCGATTGTGAAGAAGGCTTGAGGCAACTGCATCGCGCCTGCGCTCTCCTCTCTCTCATCGCTCCCTCTCTCTTCTTCCTCCTTCCCCTCGCTTTCTCTCTCGCGTGGTCCGTGGTCGCGTAAATTTTCGTGGGTCCTTCGTGTGTGGAGATGCGTCGAACGGCGGTCTGGCGCGTCTGGCTCGCGTGATCCCGGCGTTAAACGTGTCGCGCGTCATCCCGCGCCATCGTCGCGCGGATAATCATCGTGAATTTCACGTTAGCTCGTGGCGCCGATGATAATTTTCGCGCGTGCCGGCTTTCGTTGAGAGAGAGAGAGAGAGAGAGACCGAGCGACGGAGAAAAGAGGGAGAGAGAAAGAGAGAGTGGCGCGACGGACTTCTCCATGTAACCCGCCGTAACCACGTGCTTGAAAATCCTGTCGGCCGTTACGAGCCGGATCGACTCGCGCGTAAGTATATTTACGTTCCGAGGCGCGCTCGACGCCCGGAGCACCGGGATCCTCGTCGCCGGGGAAACGGCGCGTCGTCGTTTCGCGCGCTGAAATACGCGATTGCTTGCAGAGCGCGCGATTGAGGCGTCGAGAATATTCCCGTCGTCGCGTCCGAACGGAGGGCATGCCGAAATGACGGAGTTCGTGGACGGCTGGTTCCTGGGGCACACCCTGGGCGAGGGTGCCTACGGCGAGTACGTCCTCCTTTCTTTTCCCTTTGTTTTCGAACCTGGCGGCGATCCACGCCCCCGCGTCCGCATTGTTCGTCCTCGGCGGATATTCGCCCGTGACTCACAAGATCCATTGTTTCCATTGTTCGGGACGCAGTGGATGCACGTTGAGAGACTCGCTTCGTTACTGATTCGAGGCTTCGATTGATTTTGCGCTGCTTCCACGTGTGATATTTCGTAGACAAGTTTTCTTTTATATTTACGAAAATATATTGATTAAGGAAAATAATAAAATGTACATTTTACTCCAATTTTGATTATAATTTGATACTGTTTGCGCAGGGTTAAACTAGTTGTAAATAAATCTACAGGCGAAGCCGTTGCTATGAAAATGGTTGACGTTGAGAAACATCCGGACGCGAGGCAAACGGTCCGAAAGGAAACCGCTATTCATCGTATGTTGTCGAATCCAAATATTATACAGTATTTTGGAAAACGCAGCGAACCCAACATGGAATATATATTTTTGGAATATGCTTCGGGCGGAGAGTTGTTTGATAGAATTGGTAAGATTTCACTGAGAATTTACAGAACGATATAGAAACATGTGGGAGATAGTAAAAGGTGCGGAATTAAATTTCGAGCTCTTTACAGAACCTGATATCGGTATGCCGATGTGGGGAGCGCAAAAGTATTTTAGACAATTGATTTCTGGAATAGAGTATCTGCATAGTCGCGGAGTTGCGCACAGGGATCTCAAGCCAGAGAATTTACTTCTCGATAACAACGATAATTTAAAGATAAGTGACTTTGGCTTAGCAACGATATACCGTATGCAGGGTAAAGAGCGTCTTTTGGAGAAGAAATGCGGAACTCTGCCCTATGTCGCACCGGAGGTGTTGGTAAGGGCGTATAACGCAGAACCTGCGGATGTATGGTCTTGTGGAATCATTCTCGTGGCTCTGTTGGCTGGAGGTAAATGTTCTCCCTCCCCTTATAAAACTGCATACGTAATTTGTTAATTTTACTCCAAGTTAGAACTTGCGATCGCCAGTTAAAAACTGCCCCAAAAAAATAAATTGCCTAACATGTACAAGTCAATGTGCCGTTTGATTTGAAATTTATTGAAACATCTAATGCCTGACTTGCATCCTTGCATTCCTTAGTTTTTAACTGGTCCATGTCTGAAATATAGAACTGCCATGGGACCAACCCCTGGCAGCATGTCCCGAATATGTCGCGTGGAAAGATGGGAAATATATGTCTCTTACACCGTGGAAAAAACTGGACAATTCGTCATTATCGTTAATAAGAAAGATTCTTATGGAGTCGCCGTTGGCAAGATACAAAATGTCGGACATTAAGCAACACAGGTGGTTTGTCACAAGCTTTGGCAAAGGTAAAACAGCGTTTTAGACTGGTACTTTTAAAAACATGGGTTTCAATATCTAGTATAGATATCCTATCTATTTTGTCTTAATATCCATAGAAGATTAACATTGGAGGCGCCCAGAGAGTGTTTACTTAATCAGGTACTGAGTGACTCTGAGTATTAATAAGATTACTCAAGGGAACTCGGTACCTAATTTAGTGGATACTGCATACGACGAATTCTTATTGTTTTTTTTTTTCTACATGAGTACTTTATTAATGTTAATTAGGATTAGGAAGCTTTCCCACAGCGTAGAGTTTTGTGATCATCAAAGCTCTTGCCTTTTCTTTGGTAATACAGCTCTATGAGTTTAATTAAGTATCATAAAGCTAGATTACCAAAGCAGAGAGCATTGGCATATACTTCCGACGTAGCGCGTACGAATTTTAGCTAAGTTTTACGTAAACTGATATAGTAATGGTTGGCTAAGTGACAGAAACCGTGTTTTGTGTAAAATTGTGTATTTCCATAAGTATTATATTTTACAGATATGAAGTATTTGTAATTTACAGGTGATGAAGTAGATGGACGGAATCGTTTGAATCAGGCAGAGGATGAAAATCTAAGAAATGTCTGCTTGTCACAACCCGAATTTCCCGGGATGGAGAACGATGCGATTCAATTTAATTTAGGCAATCGTCCAACGTTTTCATTTTCCCAACCCGCTCACGTGGAAGATCTTTTATTAGGTACACAATTACAGGCGTTTACACAACCCAGTCAGGTATAACATCTTTTGCTAAATAAATTTTGAATTAACGTACAATTATCTCGAAAAAATATTTCTACAACTTTATATGTTTTTCTTTGCAGCAAAACTCCTTTCAAAGATTAGTTCGCCGAATGACTAGATTCTTTGTTAAAATAGAATGCGAGGAAACTGTAAAGAGGCTAATAAGATATTGCGAGAAAGAGAAATACGCTTATCGCGTTAATGAGTCTGGCGTGGTAAGACGCACGATATAATATAGAAAATGAAAGAGCATGGTGATATAAAGTGATATATCAGTATTGAAAATTTATAGCATATATCATATGCACTATAAATTTTACTACTGGTAGTGAACTTCGCGATGCAGTCATCATTATATGTTTGCAGGTGACGATATTGACCATGGATCGACGCAAAATGTCTCTGGTTTTAAAGTGAATTTTATAGAAATGGACGGAAATATATTGGTTGATTTCCGTTTGTCCAAAGGTTGCGGTTTGGAATTCAAAAGAACGTTCATTAAAATCAGATGCGCGATGGAAGATGTTATTCTGAAGAGTTCGGCAGTATATTCAAAAAATTAATTACTGTGACAGACTCATAGATGTAGGAATACGTAATTTGTAATTTTGTAATATATTTTTGTAACATTTTATAATATTAAAAATCTTTGTCTTATATCAGGTTTTTAAATAATTCGATAGTGACGTATTGATGTATTAGATGTCGGTTTGTCGCCGTTTTATTCTAGGTCCTAGATAGATTCTTCAATTAGTGTTACGAGGATCGCGAATGTACGATGGAATGTTAGTGTCGAGTGCCCACATTCGTTGACTCGCGGAAAAGGAGAGAAAGAAAAATAAAGTGTGTGTGACACACTGGCATTGTCCAGTCAATGTGTACACCATGAGTAGGTTCCGAAATGATAATAGTACTGAAAAATCTATATTTAACGTGAACCATAGATATTTAGTACATTTCGAATGAAATAAATCATTTTAAAGTAACAGCTTCATATAAATAGTGATCTGTTATCAATGATGGAAATTTTATGGTGCGTCAAAATCGCGATGCCGTCTTACATAGTAAATTAGTTTTTTTTTTCTATTCTTCAAAGACGGTATCTAAAATTCCATTTTATATTTAAGGTAGTTTTAAATCAAGTTTTATAATTGATTGTAAAATTCTACCCAATAAAATCGTATATGTCGAGATCATTATTGAAAATCTTAAATGTAAGATTGAATTGTGAATACCTCCCCTAAATAGACATTTTGAGTGCTTAATTAAAATAAAAATATAAAAAAAACGCAAATACATACTGCATCAGGTATTTGGCGCAATTGAAATTTGAGAATAAAAAAAACAGAAGACTTGAATTATAGAAAAGATTTTTCAATCCAATCGCGACATTTCTACAATATTATATTTTCTACCGGAAGGTATTCGTCCTATGTCCAATCTGATTTCCGTAATTTTTTTACGTCTAGATTCCCGATCTCGGTAGCACGATGTTTATGATCGAGACCACAGCCATCGCGCGTGCCGCAGCGTCATCTTCGCGACAAGCTTGTAACCCGCAATACGAGTATTCGACGCCTGCGCGTGCGGTCGTTTTAGCGCGACGCTGTGTCTGTTGGTGAGAGCAGCGACACTCCGCGGTCCTCGTTTAATTCCGTGCCGAGCGTTTTGTCAATTTCATCGAAATGGATCCAGTAAAAATGTCCATGCAGCAGCACAGCAGAAAACGCGTCTGCTACTATTACGACAGTAAGTTATCGAGGGGAAACCACCGCACTTTGTGATCCCGCGAAAAATGCCGCACGCACACACACGCGTGGGGGGGGGGGGGAGAAGCTTGTAAAATGTGTTTGCGCCGTTCGCGCTTGCCGCGTCTATTTTGCATGCTCCAGTTCGGCATCCGGCGGCGTATCGGCCCGTGCGCGGCCCGTCAACGTTAAACACGTCGAGGCACGATCGTTCTGTTACGTTACATTGTCCCTCGCATGCTCCCCGACGTAGATAATACGATTTTTGTCACGTTAAGACGAGAGATTCTCAGCCGCGGTTACGTGCGATCGTAGACAAGCTTGGGCAAGAGCAAGAGCGTCGGCCATTGCTATATATATGCACAGCCACCGTATACTTTTAACACCTTTGACGTTATCGAATCAATATCTCTCTTACTACAAATAACACATTTTGTAATCTAGCTATTCTTGACGACGGCGGCTGATAATCGAAGGATTCGATGTTTGAACAGATCTTATGTATAGGAACGGGGATCACATGTGATTGGACTTTGACGTTTTCCAAGTCACGAATTTTCAAATATTTGTTGCCATATGTGGCAATAATTAAACGCCCTGCGCTTAGAACTGTAATTCTTTTCAACCGTGAGACGATGTTTTGTCACGAAAAAACCGAAACTGACAGCTTGAACTTCAGACGGTGATAGGTTAGGTTATGAGAAATATAGTAGGATTTTAGGAGATTATTGACTAATGCGAACTGCAATAGGTCATTTCTCGAATATAATTCACCCTTGTCGAAGATAATTTCCCCTGAAAACGGTATTTCGGCGAACGCCGTGGAAGATGATACAGTTTTTGCATAGGTTAACGCGAGAGATTGTCAAGTGTGCTCCGACACATCGTAGTTCGTCAGTCGACTCGCGTCACTCGATGATAGCCAAATATTTCGCGTGTTTGAAATATCGCGTTGGCTCATTTACGCACGTGCCCTTTTAATTTGTCTAGGTGATATTGGAAATTACTATTACGGCCAAGGACATCCTATGAAGCCACATCGCATAAGGATGACTCACAATTTACTTTTGAACTACGGTCTTTATAGGAAGATGGAGATATACGTAAGTACTCGTTGGAGATTTTTAATCTTACCAAAAGCTATATTTTAATACGTCGCCGAATATAGTAGAATATTGTAATTTAATTGTATTTTATATTATTGGTTTAGCGGCCTCATAAAGCCACAGCAGACGAGATGACGAAATTTCACAGCGACGAGTATATTAGATTTCTGAGATCTATAAGGCCAGATAACATGTCGGAGTACAACAAGCAAATGCAACGATGTAAGATATCGATGGAAGAATTGAATAAGCTGGATATAATATCGAAGTCGAAAATATTCATTATTCTTTCCTTTTGCATTCAGTTAATGTAGGAGAAGACTGTCCTGTTTTCGACGGTCTGTATGAGTTTTGTCAATTATCAGCCGGCGGATCAGTAGCCGCCGCTGTAAAGCTTAATAAACAAGCTTCTGAAATATGTATTAATTGGGGCGGCGGATTACATCATGCAAAAAAAAGTGAAGCCTCCGGCTTTTGCTACGTGAATGATATTGTGCTTGGAATATTGGAATTGCTCAAGTATCATCAGAGAGTCTTGTACATCGATATTGATGTTCATCACGGCGACGGTGTAGAGGAGGCTTTTTATACGACAGATAGAGTAATGACAGTTTCGTTCCACAAGTATGGCGAGTATTTTCCTGGAACTGGAGATCTTCGTGATATCGGGGCAGGCAAGGTAAAAAATTTGTCAGAACATAGTTAATTATTTATTCGTAATGCTATTAGCATTAAATTACATGGTTTCTTCTTATTGTTAACAGGGAAAATACTATGCGGTCAATATACCTTTGAGAGATGGCATGGACGATGAGAGCTATGAGTCGATCTTTGTCCCTATTATCTCAAAAGTGATGGAAACGTTTCAACCTTCTGCTGTTGTTCTGCAATGTGGGGCTGATTCATTGACAGGTAAGACCTGTCAAAAGAAGCTATTATAATATCATTATATTACAATGAAATGTTTGAAAACTTTTAATATAAATCCTAACCATTACAGGCGATCGATTGGGATGTTTTAATTTAACCGTCAGGGGTCATGGCAAATGCGTAGAGTTCGTGAAAAAATATAATTTACCTTTCTTGATGGTTGGAGGTGGTGGTTACACCATCAGGAACGTGTCCAGATGTTGGACATACGAAACATCGGTTGCTCTCGGATGTGAGATCGCCAATGAGCTTCCTTATAATGATTATTTTGAATATTTTGGCCCAGACTTCAAATTACATATTAGTCCATCAAACATGGCGAATCAAAACACTCCTGAATATCTGGACAAAATAAAGTAAACATTCTTACATTACTACGTTTAGTTTTGTGTGCATCCTGTAAGTAAGCTAATCCGTAATTGCGCTTATTTGTAGAACGAGACTGTTCGAAAATTTAAGAATGCTACCTCATGCCCCTGGCGTACAAGTCCAGGCAATACCAGAGGATGGAGCGGTTATTGAAGATTCGGAAGCTGAAGAAAAGGCAAATCCGGATGATAGATTGCCTCAGCGCGACCTAGATAAAAGAATGCAACATGAAAACGAATATAGTGATAGTGAAGACGAAGGCGAAGGTGGGCGAAGGGACAATAGATCGTACAAGGTATGTGATCTTTATTATAACAGTATAATATTTGATGCACAATGGTACAAATTTAGAAAAATACGGATGTTTAAGTAGATATTCTTATCTTGTTCTTCTTTTTCATGTTAATCTAGGGATCTAGGAAGCGCCCTCGTTTGGAAAAAGGTCAGGAGGCCATGGACACTGATGTAAAGAAAGAAGATGATATAAAGGCGGAACCAAAAGGTATTAAATCACATCCTATGCAATTAACGGTAGGGAAAAAGAATGTGATAATTATTTGAATCTCTTATTTAGAAAACGAAAAGGACGAAAAAATGAACCCCACGAATGACGAGGCGAAGAAAGATGGCGGGGCGAATCCCTGATAGACGATTGCCCCGGAGCATCTGAGAAAATGGAGAAGTTCTTATTTAAATTAAGTAACAAATAAGTTTAAATAATTTAAATAATGGCAGCACACGGTGCATAGATGTCTGTTGCCTCTACCTCGCGCGCGCCCTATAATTCGAAATTATTATGTTTTTATCAAAAATCTTGTGAAAAATGTTTAGACGTCTAGAAATATCGGATTTATTCGTGGAGTGTCATCCTCATTGAAATTGACACGTATGAGCGTGTACGTAGTTTACAGTACCCTGTAATTTTAATCATAGACGGTTAGGAATTTCGAAGCGTATCTCTGAGTGTTTTAAAATGTCTTTTTTTCCCCGGAAGATGAAAGTACCGCACAAAACCGATTAAAATTATCCATGTTTGCGAAACGGTGTTTCGATCGATTCGTCAGAATTTTATAAAAATCTGACCGTGATTCTTTTTATACATATTCGTTTATTATAGCGTATCACTTCAACTTGTAGTGTCTCAATTTTCGTACGAGAGATCATGAATAGATCGTGACTGCTGTGTTTCAGGACTTTTTATATAAGTACTTCAAGGATTTTTACAAACACATCCACAATTAGTCCAAGATTGAATCATAAAATATTGACGATCGATTTAGTAACGAGATTAAGGCTGCATTTCGATATTTTTACTGTTAGCAACTGTCGTAAAATATAGAAAAATATAGATTTTCAGTACTGACAGTGAATATCGGAATCCAGCCTATATCGCCCGAATGCTGCTGCAATCAAACTCATGTGAGATACATAGGATACATATGTAAACATACGTCGGCCGCATGCATTTTGTTTGCGCGATCGGCGCGTTATACGTCTTCTTACCCATTCGTGATTGATCGAACCACTCGATAGAGACCTACACAATTTATACTAAGGAAGGGATAGAACTATCTCTTAAGCAACTGCTCTTGAAAAATCGTGCGTTGATGAATCTGTTCGCTTCCTATTCTTGTACATAGTACGCAAATTAATCTTAAAGGAAATTAATCCTTGCATGCAATAACAATACTGTAATCATAATGATATCCTTTATGAAGGAATGTAAAATACATGTCTTACATTACTCGAAAAATTAGCAAATGTTCCTTTGGCTACCTCTTGGGTTTGTCTGATGAATTGCAGTGAATGTTATTATTAGCTTGTAACATAGAGAGCAAAAGTTACAGGAAGTATTTGTTGCTTGACAAAATTGAAAGCTTACATATGTTTCATTCTATTGGACTTTATAGGAAGAACTTGTTACAAGTTAATTTCCACATTCTGATTAGGTAAACTAGAGAGGTATCTAAGAAAGGAATGAATATCCTGATATTTTTGAGTAATGTATACGCAGGAGAGAAACAAAATGAGGTCGGAAAGGAAATGCGGTAAAGCTAGGGCAGTTGAGAATTTAATGTAATCAATTTCAAATGTAATTGTAGAATTTTAAACGTATACTAGACAAGACTTATCTTAATTTATATATAGATATAAAAAAAGATATGAAAATTATTCATGTGACATCCGGATTGATCTCTGCGGGAGATGAATTCAAGATCGCGGTGTCATTCCAAGGATCGAACCTGCGTCGATCTTGGCGTATAACAAAGATTTCATAACAAAATCTGCGTTCAAGCTGCATACTCACGTATTTCCAGATTTTCGTATGCGAGAGCAATAATTGCGTATTTCCAACCTTATGTACATAAAATTTGTCCTCTTTTCTTTTCTTTGCGATGCCAGAATACTCGATCAAGTCGGAGCGGCGGCCGTGATCGATTTTATTTGTAATAATCTGTAACATGCGATTGATTGACATCGTACACAAAGGCAAATTCAAAAGGATTAAGTATCGCGTTATGTCTCGTGTACGTCAATTCGAGATATAGATCAAGTATTAGATATTTAATGTCCACGCATAAGAGTACACATATGGACGTTTTTAAATATTTATAATAAAAAAAAATAAAGAAATCTATATATGTAATTCTATGGGATTTAAGTGTTCTTGGAAATTTAAATAGAACTAGAGAAGTTCCGAGGAACTCTCTCTAATGGAAATATTTTGCTGATAGTATATTGTGAAATTGAAATGAAAAGTGAAATAAAAGTTGGTGAAAAATTATATTTCAAAATGGATTATAATTTTCCTTATATAAAATGTAATGTAATACTGTGAAATATATGAGGAAAGTTAAAAAGTAATAACAAACATTTTAAATATCAGATATGAAACTTATACTAAATTTAACTAAAAACTGAATTTTTATTAAAATATTGATGGAATAATAATGAAAAGTGGGGTCAATTGAATTTCAAATACATTTCAGTAAAATATTTCTATCAGGGCTGAGACGTTCAGGAACAATCATGAACAAATAGATCTGTCTCATAATAATGAATATTTCTTACACATGCACGCACGCGCGCATATGTCGTACACGTGCACGCGGTGCACGTGTGTGGGCAAATGTGGACTTGTGGACTTGTGGACAGTTGGGGTGCGTTCCTTTTGGGTGCTCACGCGCTGTAAGCATCATTCTATCTTCGTACCCTTGGTGTCAGGGTACCGAATGACGTCCAAGTCCAAGTGGTGACAGTCCCGAAAAGCCGGCGTCGCGACATCTTGACAATTCCCTGTCGCTGCTTCGGTTTATCACTAAAGTATGACGTAGTGTCGTAAAAATGATAAGAATTTATAGCGCGACTCGCGCAAATGAGTCCGATATGTATGTATGTACATACCTATGTCGAACTGGGTTTAACCTAACCTCGCCGCAGGAAGGAAAATTGATTAATGCGTAGTTACTCGCATGTGAGATTTAATTTGCGCGCTGAAGAACAGCGCAACATTTTTCAAGAGAGTAAGATTATATTTGTTCTGGCAAATTAACAACGAGCGCCTTCGAACGACTTCTGTTGACGCTGACAGATCATTTCTGATTGCAGAGTGTTGCAGAGGTTCAATGAGATGTGAAATGTGAGCAAGGAGCCTGTTGCACCGCGTCGGATAAGGGAAAGTTACAACGTAGAATATTCCGGCCAGGTTTTTCCAAAATGATCTCCCAAATGTCGCACGTGATGACCCTCGCTAATAGCATCATAGGTGTAAGCGTGTTGGCGATGCCCTTCTGCTTCAAGCAGTGCGGCATAGTGCTGGCGGTTCTAGTGTTGCTTTTGTGCAGCGCTTTGTCTCGATTGGCGTGTCACTTTCTCGTCAAGTCAGCCGTGATATCGAGGAGACGCAACTTCGAGCTACTCGCCTTCCACGCGTTCGGCCACATGGGAAAGTTTCTGGCCGAATTATTCATCATTGGTTTTATGCTAGGCACTTGCATCGCCTACTTCGTCGTCGTCGGCGATCTGGGGCCGCAGATAATCTGCAAGATGATGAGCAAGAACCCGGCGGACATTCGCACCAGTTTGCTAATTTTTACCGGGGTCTTCATAATCCTACCCTTGGGACTGCTTCGAAATATCGATAGTCTGTCCAGCATTTGCACCGCTACTATTGTCTTCTATGTCTGTCTTGTGTTAAAGGTATATGATGCGTAACTATAGCTTATTCATAAAAATATCGTGCTCATCCGAAACACGTAAGCGCTAATATCAATATATTTTCTCGTCTGATCGACAGATTATGGGCGAATCGACCTTACATATTTTTGTGGGAGATTGGTTTGACAGTGTTAATTATTGGAGACCAGCGGGTATCCTCCAATGCCTGCCGATATTTTCCATGGCCCTTTTCTGTCAAACACAGCTGTTTGAAATATACGAAACCATTCCAAATGTATCCTTAGAGAAGATGAACGACGTTGTACGAGGAGCATTAAATATATGTACACTTGTATATATGTGCGTTGGTTTGTTTGGTTACATTGCATTTTGTACCCAACCGTTCACAGGTAAATCAACAGAGCTGTTACGCTAAACAGGCTGTACTTAACAATAAACAGCTTATAATTTGTTGTCACTCATTTTACTGTTGCTCTTATTGTTACATTGCAGGAAATATTTTACTGAGTTTCGAACCTAGCATAACATCAGAATTGATTAAACTGGGATTCGTGTTTTCGGTCGCATTTAGTTTCCCTCTAGTCATATTTCCATGTCGTGCGAGCTTGAATTCTCTTTTATTTCGCCGGGTATGTATGCTCCAGACACAGATCGAGAGGCACAAGTACATATTATTGTTGTAACTCTAATTCACGTTTTACTGCTGCGTTAGGTGTATACCCACGAATCGTCCGTCAATTATTTGCCAGAGTCCAGGTTTCGATGCTTAACTATCGTGATAGTCAGCATTTCTATGACCATTGGTATTTTAGTACCGAACATAGAATTCGTTCTTGGTATCGTGGGATCGACGATTGGCGTGATGATCTGTTTGATATTCCCGACGGTGTTCTTTATATCTATAAGCAGCAAGAATACAAATGAAAGACTAGTAGCGCAGGTAAAGCCGATCTCAACTTGACGATTTTTTTTCTTTGAACCCTTTTTACAGCGTATATTTTACGTTTAGGGCATTTTAATCGTCGGCGTTTGGATCATGATCCTCGGTACGTACGCCAATTTGTACGCTATGGAGGAGTCCACGAACACAAAATTAGCGATGACTAATAAGCCGCTCGTTCAAATCAATAATTTACCATTAAACATAATTAAAGATGACATACATATCATTCCCGATATTCCCAACAGTTTGGAACTTATTCCCAGAGCAAAAGGTACAAAGTTATTCAAATTCGTCCGTCACTTTTGTTGTTTTAATTTTATGTTACATTACTCTCTTAATTTTACGTTGCAGACAAAATTAATCAACTGCCTGAGATAAATATTCTGGATAAAACATTAGAGCTGAAAGTGAAAGACGTTCGACAAGAGCCGCCAATACCCGTAGAACGTTTGATCGCCAGCGAAAAGCCAAATATCGAAAAACCTGATAAAATAGCAGTAGGCTCTCTTGTGCCAGAAATAAAAGATATAGTTGAAACGATAAAAAACGATAATTTAAACGCGCAATCGCAAGTTGCCACAAATACTGATGTTAAAATCGATGTTAAAATCGAAGAATCTGTTGCTACTTTGAAAGCGGAGGAGAAGATAAAGATAATCGAGGAGAAGGAGCAATCGATAGACTTGCAGAAGAACGATAATCTTATTAATTTAGATGCCATAAAGAAGGAGGAGTCAGAATTGGCGGCTGACGGAGACATCGCTAATGCCAGAGCTGCGGAACGACACGAGCAGCTCAGAAAAACATTGGAGAAGCATAAATTGGAGCAGCGTCAGATGATGCAGGAGCAAAAGGAAATTCTGAAGGATATCAAGGAACAGAAGCAAGAATTCGAGAGGGAGAAGCAAAGAATGGCGAAGGGCGAGATACTAAAAAAGAATGAAAAGGTACAAATTGACATGAAGGAGAACGTTTTGCCAGAGATCAAGAGCAACATGGGAGAAAACGATAAAAAAGCTGTGGAAAATAACGAGATTGTTATCGAAAAAAATAATAAAAACGTTTTGAAAGAAAAAGAATGGACTAACGTAGATAAGGTAAAATTAGATGAAAAGCAGCAGCCTCGAGACGAGAATAATGTAAACGTCGTGGTTGAAGATAGCAAGAAAAAATTAGATGTGTTTCACGAAATTTCTCAAAACAAGAATGTAGAAGAATCACAGAAAATATCAGAAAACGCACCAGATAAACTCCCTATCAAAGAGGCAATTGTCGACCGTGAAACACCGGAGAAATCATTACAGAAGGAAAAGGAAGACGAGACAAAAGTAGAAAGAATAGAATTTAATGATTCCAAAAATATGAAGGGTCCTATCTTGAACGTTTTATCGAAAGGAATTCTACCAAGATCTGTTATGGAAGAGGGACTTGCTAAAGAGAATGATAATCGTCAGGCAAAGGAAGAGAAAAGAGAGGTGCTTACGAATGACGTTGCGAACGCGTCGGATAAATTGCAAGAGAAGTACGACGATAAGTACTCTGTACCCGTAGCATTAAAAATGACGAATCAATCAAAATTAGACAAGGTAATAGTTCCATCATTGAATAAAAGCGAACCTGAGGTTCTCGCTATACGTCGAGATATCCTAGAGAATAACGAACGCGAGAAGAGAGACGTCGACGGAGAAATAAGTGCGAACGACACGAAGGTCAACGGCGAGCGTTTAACTGAGAAATCTAAATCTCTTGTTAAAGATGTCGAAGATGCGGACAGCGAGACCTGTTCGAAATTCCAGGAAAGTTCAAAGAAATCAGAGGCAGAGAAGGAATCCGAGAGAAGAATAATTAAACCGAGTACAACTGAAGTGCCTCTGATTAACACAAATCTCTATTTGTCCGAGCAGAGAATAACAAAGACGATATCTATGGATCAGCATGCTGCTCTAGATTCGGAGTACGCGGGTATGAAACAAGAAGATTCGAAAGTTCTTAGTCCTATGGATAAAACTGAGATATAAATATTTAATTCAAAAGAATATTCATTGCATAATATTAATTTTATAAATCACGGATTGCTCGTTGCTTTCCGAGTTGCGCTGTGCCTCTTTATGTTCATAAAATTATTACTAAATTATTAAGTTCAAGATGCAATGGAAATTTCCCAGATGAATGCACGTGAATTGCGAGAGTATCATGATATATTTATGACATTTATAACTTATGTAATCGTACGAATGCGATTTTTAATGTGTGACTGCTGTTTATATTATCTTGCACACTACATTTTTCTTTACGTCGTGTAACAATTGTAAAAACAATGCGAGTATTGGTCTAAAGTATTTAATTAAGTATAGGACCAAATATAGATGTATTTTTACACAGCAATTCGAGTTTTGCCATAAATCGTCTAACTTATCAAGGTGTTTCAATTTCAATCTCTTATATATTATAATTACGTCATAATTACAGATATTGATACAATAACTTCGATATCTTGATAGATATATGCTGCATTATGTGTCTTTAATATCCATTGGTTCTGGTTTAGGTTCTGTAATTTCTGCGTCTCTACATTTTGCGTATTGTAACTCTCTTCTGATTTCGGGAGTGATCGAATGGTGCGACTGTTTCCTCAGTAGTCCCAGCAAGGCCTCCTTTTGCTCAGAACTGATATCGCTCTTGTATCGTTGCACAAAAGTCAAGAAGGCCTGATGCCATAGCACTGGCAACTCTCTTCTGTCTCTTTCGAACCTAATGGATTATATTCATTATGAACACGATTCTTAATAATTGCCGCTCAAAATTCGTTCTGTTACTATTATATATATCTTACCTAAGAAAGTGAAATACTACTCCGTCCACTACTCTGTACGGAAGCGCATATTTCTTATCCAAAAATATCCTGAGGAAAATGCTGTTGGCACCCGTGTAATCCATCTCGGCGATTTTTAATATAGCCGCCGAGGAATGTAAAATCGGTATCGAGTTCTTCGCGATTACAGATCCGACGATAACAGCCTCCCTGAGCGTGCATGTTCCCGATTCCAAGAGCGGCAGGAGGAGTCCCTTCATAAATCCGGCCGGCTTGAACAGCGCTTTTCTCAGCGCTTGGTACAAATGGAAATTCAGTCTTTTGTATTCCGCCAGATCGTCCCTGATGCGTGGTAACAGGACCAGGTTGTAGAACCTCTGGGCCATTTTGTCCTTCAAGTTTGAAGCGAATATCCTTGTTGCCTGATACATGGCGGCGGCAGACCACTTAGGTGGATCCGTAATGTACAATATTTGCTCCCAGTTCCTCAAGGTAGGCACGATCTTGAAGGCTTTTGGCAGTTTGCCGCTACGATACTTGGCCAGGACGTCTCGGACACCCTCGTACATCGCCTTCACCCGCGGATCCAGATCCTGCATTTGAATAGCCCCGGCGTCAGAGAATTGCGTGTCAATCTCGGTCTTCTTCTCGGTCAGTTTTTCCATTATTATGTCGGCCAGCGTCCTCGTCGGCGCTGGATCCTTCGACATAAACATCTGCAACGCCCGTTCATCGTCTTCATCGATCTCGATGTGCTCATAATAATATACATCCTCCACTGGCTCCTCATCGCCACTGGACTGATCCTCGTCGCTCAGACCGGAGCTGAATTTGACCGGTTTCCTCGCGCGCTTGGAATCGCCAGGGCCAATCTCATCTTCGATCTCCAGCTGTTGTTGCCTGGCTTGCGACAAGATCTTCTTCGTCAGACTTGGCGCCACATACTAGACAAGAAATAATTATAGAAATTACAATTGAAGAAAAAATATGTGAAAAAAAAACAAGGTTTTAAATGCGTTTTTTCACAAGGAACTCAATTATCTCTGTTCGATTTCAGAGACTTTAGAGAGGAAATAAGAACTCGATGAGGGAAATAAATGCAGACTAACCTCTTCTTCGTCGTCGGCCCGGTGCCTAACTTTTTGCCTGTTTTTCACCTTCACTGCTTTCTCAAGTTCTATTTGCTCGGCCAAACCTATTTTTTGTTCTTTAGTTTCACCTTTGGACACCTTGATTTTCTTCGCTTTACCCATTTTTCCAGTACTGTTGGTTTATATTATTTCTAAAACACAAACACGTGTTTTTCACACGAGAGGCACGTCACGTGAGTCGTGAAG
>JASTWP010002575.1:0-40289 GCA_030770255.1 Temnothorax ravouxi | reverse complement strand
AAAAATTTATCAAATCCATGCTAATTAATATTTAATCGTTTTCAATTTCGTTTTCAATGAAAAACTTACATCTTCTTATTTTGAATATTGGTATAAAAATGAAAAACAGGTAAGAAATAAAATAATTTTATATTTTTGAAAATTACGAGAAAATACAGCACAAAAATGATATTAATAAAAATATTGTTTAATTTTTAAAAGTGAATTATATGATATGAAATATATAGTTTAAAATATATTGTATACAGTCGTTTTACACGTCAATATTGCACGAACCAGGATGATATTCATCGTAAAAGCAAGGGAGACTAGATGCCGTGAAACTTATTGTTTCTTTTGCTTTTACGATGAATATCATCCTGGTTCGTGCAATATTGACGTGTAAAACGACTGTATACAATATAATTTAAACTATATATTTCACATCATATAATTCACTTTTAAAAATTAAACAATATTTTTATTAATATCATTTTTGCGCTGTATTTTTTCGTAATTTTCAAAAATATAAAATTATTTTATTTCCTACCTGACGTTTTTCATTTTTATACCAATATTCAAAATAAGAAGATGTAAGTTTTTCATTGAAAACGAAATTGAAAACGATTAAATATTAATTAGCATGGATTTGATAAATTTTACATTAAAATTAAAATTCTGTGTACATAGCGCGCTCGGAATTCTTCAAATTCGATTTTCTCGAGTTTTTCTGAAAAGCGCGCCTTAATACTTTGAGAAATTGATGTCCGAGTGATGACTTTCAAGTACAGTAAGTACGAAAAAAAACAAAAATCCGTTAGCCTAAAGGTCCCCTTGTAAGATATCGTCCGCTTCCCAAGGCCCGTATCATGGACAGTTTATTGACATCGTTTAACGTAATGTGAGGCATTCGCCACTGTACTTTGAACAACTCGATTTCCGGCTCAGTCGCCAGATTTCCCATAATGAAATTGTTGTCGTTACGCGCTTGTATCAAAATTAATTTGTGACGAGCGTCAACAATCACGCGTTTGTAATCCTCGCAAAAGCCTAACAATGTGTAGAGCGGAACGCAAAAATTGAAATATCCTTCCCCGCGGCTAGCTGAAATGTCCCATCCAGCATTCCGCAATATCTCAGTCTTGTCGTACGTTATCGATACATAGTTCTTGATAGTACTGGTTATTCCAACGTTTCTGCTGCGATCAATCTCAACGCCGTTAAGCTCGATCGTATCGAATTTCGTCGAACATAAACGCCACGCAATTAGTCACAAGCGTTGTCACAGACTCGTCATTCCTTTTCTTTACCACCAATCTTCCTTCGACGTAGAGAAAGCTTTCGCACGGCAACGTGTATAAATCTTGTTGTTGTATGGGTATTCTTATCTCGTCGTTGTGTCCAAACGTCGTATTGGCGTACGGATTGTACGTGTGTGTTTCAATCTTGACGACACTGTCGTCAAAGATCGGTTCACCTCCAACGTTAAAAATTTCAGCCATGTTGCCTCAGATATTTCGTACAGCGCGTTATCGCTGTCGCAGTCGTACGTGCAATCTAACGGTGAATCTCTTCTCCTCGAAAATCAATCAATCGATTGTTCTGATCCACAACGCGAATCGTTAGGTCCGTAATGCTCCGTGCGGTGATCGGCAGGTAAATGATCTGTGCCGGTGTTTCCGATATCTTATATCCTGGTGGCACGCTCGGTGAAAACTCATGTATCGTATGAACGCGTTTGCCGTTGTTGTACGCGCCCGCAGTCACGTTACACTCTACGCAAATGATGTTTACGCTAATGATGTTTATCGGTACGTCCGATTCGTACCATTGTCGCAGCTCCAGCACGCGATTCGTTGAAAATCCCAGCAGCGATCCAATGTTGTTTGGTTTGTTAAAATTGTTGTTGGCACGAGTAATCAGCGGATACTCTTCATCTTTGCCGGCGTGTTTTTTTCTTGCGGCATTATTGGATTGATCCCGTAAAATGTCGCGTCTCAGATACGTGTTTATATCACGCAATTCGTGCGATCCTTCGGGAATGGTAATTTCCTTGTCGTCATAGTAGAATTTATTATTCGAAGAATTCACGTTCGGTATCGTGTAATAGGTTTCAAAATTTGTCAGGCCGAGCTCGTAATCGCCATCGCTCAAGTCCACGGCGGGAAAGTAGCTTACCGCGAGGACGCGACTCTTGCCGGTGAGCGTGAATGTCAGCGACATGTTTGAATGAATACTGAGTTCAAACAGCGATTGATCGTCAACCGTCTGTAGAAAGCGTAGACACAGTTGTCCGCAATTGCTCTGATCGTATCGTTGAAAAGACATGTAATTGTACTCTATCTTTGTCACGTTGTTCTTTAGATACAGCACCAATTTCCTTGGCGGTCGAAAATTGCCAAAACCGTCGAAATATATGGCTCAATCTCCCCTTTCCGCGTACGCCACCCAGTGAGTACACGGTTTCTCGGCGTTATCCAAATTCACGATACCACTCTCGTTTCGACGCACTCCCTCTGTTGGTAAGGCAGTACGCATAAAAATACCTCTAAAATATGGAATGCGCATACGCTTTGCCAGTTTTTGTAGTTGTACGTTGGTTGTTACGCCCTTGGGAATTTTTAGTATCTCCGCAACTTTTTTTTTCTTTTTTTTTATGTCCGCACTTCTTGCCTGCGTTTGTACGGAGCGAGATAAAGTCCATGACCTTTCATAGCGCGATTGTGACGTTTTAATTCTTCCAGCTGACGCTGCGCGGCTTTGTTAGCGTTCACGGCAACTCCCGCCGCTCCGCCGACCAACGAGCCGAGAACTCCCAACAACGGTAGAATCGGTATTGCGCCGCCTCGTTTCGCCACCGAAAGTATTCGCCTGTTCGATACTCTCTTCTTCTTCGTCTTCTTTGTTTTCAAACCCATACCGAATTTCGTCTTAGCCTTCATGGCCACCCAGACGGCTGTAGCGGCAGCTTTCTCTCCGAGAGTCGAATCTTTCGCGGTAATGCGTTTTCGCGCTTCCGCAGCGAGTATCTCGTCCGCCGCGTGTCTTTTGGCGAGATCGTTGCTACGCGAATAAGCTATGTCGTGCTCGCGACACGCTGCGTCTAATGGATTAATATCTCGATCGCCTCTCGCCAATCGTTCTTGTAAATGAGTGCCCGGGCCACAAAATTGATAGCCGGGAATATGCAATTCGATCGGAAGTGCGTTTATCACGCGATTTAACAAGCCTTCAACAATTTTTTTTGCTGACATTCGCCGCAATCCTTTATCAATGGCGCGGGACCGTCGACGTGCGTTCGCTGCCACGGTTGATTGTAATGTTCGTAACAGCGACGATAGGTCTGAACCTCCAAATCCGCCTTTATATGTTCCAGAAGCTTGTCCCACACGTAGTGGACGTGATTGCCGCACATTTGCAACAGAACGGCTTTCGGCACAAATTGCAGCTGTTCGGCGCTCAAGTCGCGAGTATCAGAAGGTCTCGACAGTAAGACGAACATCTTTGCTACTGAGCGATTCGCGGTTCTGCTCGCTTATAAATAGGCGTTTGAGTCAGCCAGAGAGTCGGCAGTGTGGAAAAAAATGAGATTCGTGCGACAACCGTTGGCGATTCGCGTGACCAATTGCGACGACAGATTACGGTCGATGGAGGACAACGCGGAGAAACGCAGGCACGGTACTATGTTACCGACTACTATACGCACGATTATTTGCGGCCCCTCGAATTGCGGTAAAACCAACGTTTTGATAAGCTTGTTGGAAAGTCCGCACGGCGTACGTTTCGAAAACGTGTACGTATACTCGAAATCGCTGCAACAGCCGAAATATCAATATTTGGGAAATTTGTTGACATCGATCGACGAAATCGGCTACTTTACGTTCTCCAATAACAGCGACGTCATTCCACCGAGCGATGCACGTCCAAACTCGATCTTCGTCTTCGATGACGTGGCGTACGACAAGCAAGACACGGTGAGAGCGTATTTCTCAATGGGCAGGCACTCGAGCGTCGACTCTTTTTATCTCTGTCAGACGTACGCGAGAATACCTAAACATCTGATACGCGACAACACAAACCTGCTGATCCTGTTCAAACAGGATGGTACCAATTTGAAACACGTGTACAACGATCAACGTGTAAACCGACGAATTTGGCTCGTTGTGTCACGATTGTTGGCAATGCAAGTACGGTTTCGTAATAATAGACAAGGACAGCGCGCTTTCGAACAGCCGATACAGAAAAGGATTTAACGTGTTCGCAATACCGCAAAAGCAATCAGTCAGTGCCGATACCTCGTCGGAGGTAAAACGTTAGCCTTATAAAGATCAACATTCTGCTTTGTTTTCCCCGCGATGACCGCGATCAACGGGAGCGAGAATATTCGCGAACGCGAGAAGATCGTGAAAGAGATTGCGAAAACGAGTAATTTGATTCGCAAGAAACTTCGCGCTTTGAAAACCGGTAAGATCGAGAAGGACATTGAATTGGACACGCACTTTAAACCTCTCATCGGACCGCTGAAAAAGATCGTCGATAACTCGAACTTGACCGCGGTGAAAAAAGAGAAACCGACGGAGAGCGACGCTGACGCGAAAATCGAACCGCTATCCGTTCAACAGCGCTGGGAGGAGGAGGAGGATGAGGAGGATAAGAAGGATTGGGAGGATGCGACGTCGAAAAAGAGAAAGCGATCAGACTCCTGGTTGGATCTCCCATCGACACCGCTTAAATCTAATCAATCAAAACGAACGAAAGTACTACCGATAACCTCCACACCGTCCACGACGACGACGAGAACCGTGCAAGATACAATTCCCGAATTCCTCTCAAGCGCGAATGTTTTTGAAACCACGGACGACTCGATTGCAACATCCGTACGAAAGACTTTGGAAACGCCAATGGGACAGGACGCCGTTTCTACAATCGTTGCAAGATCACTTGGGTCCACTGAACCGAGAGTTCATTAGGGCTTTTCTGAGCGCCGATCGAAGTATAGACCGCGCATACGGCATCTATTTCGGCAAAGACAGACTGATGCTAGGTAATAAACGTTTTGACGTGAATAGCGCGGATACCATAATTGTCGATGGCGTACGATACGGCGGCACACCTGGCATTTACGAGTTGATCTTCAAAAGAATGCCCGATGATGAGATCTACACGAGGGAAGATCTGAAAAAATACAGGCACATACTGTTGGCAACGAGTGCTCATAAATTCAAGCATGATCCTCGCGAGCGAGTAAAGAGCAACTGTAGACACAAGTATTTAAATATAATCGCATCGTTGTTCTTTCCCGAATCCAAGAAAAAAATGTGGAAAGGGATTATCCATGCCTCGCGCAATGACGCTAACAGACAATAAGATTGACTACGTGCACTGGAACGATCCTAACGAGCTAGTGGATCGTCTGCGATTGCTCGACGCTTCGCGCCACGCTGGCAACAATGCTCACGACAACGAGATCATGTCTATCATCGAAAAACTTCGCAAAGCCGGATTTATTATAAATTAAACCATGCGTCGGCGAATCATTCAATCAGCATTGAAATGCCGATCAACAAGTTTGGCATATCGCTCGGAAGAGGCGAGGCGGAACCGTACCATCGATGAAGCGGATTAATGAGAAATTTTGTGCGCGTGTCGCACCGTTACGGACTTTGACGCAAAGTCGCGAAAGATTCGTCGCGTGGCGCAACCAGAGGCTGACGGTGACGCGGTTAATAAACTATACGTTGACGAGAATTCTTTAAAATGTTGATCAATCAACGAAAAGAATCAGACGAAAAGCTGACTGCGTTCGAGAAGGATTTGCAAGCGTTATGGACTTCGATAAACGAGCTTCGCCATTCGACTACCGTTGAATCAGACTCGACAACGAACAACAATGGACAAACGGTTCAGCAGAAACGACTATCGAAAGGTGGCGAGTGAAGAGAGGCAACGGTTAATTAACGGCGGCGACGAACAGAAACGAACGATTCGAGATCGGTTGTCGGACGGCTGTCGAACGGTTCAGGAACGGCTATCGGACGGTTGTCGAACGGTTCAAAAACAGCTCAAAAACGATTTCGAACGGTTTAGAAACAGCTGCAAACTACGCGGAAACAGAAAAGGCTACAAACGGCTAAAGAACGTCGACGACGACGACGAATAAAATTAAACGTCTCAAGAACAAGAAAAAACGGTTAACAAAAACAGCTTAAGAACAGCTAACAAACAACTCTGGAACAGTTAACAAACAGCTTAAAAACAGCTAAAAACGGAAATAAACTGCAAGCGGGCGACAAAAACATGACATCGCTAAAATTCGGCGGACATAAAAGTATCGAAAAGCAACGACTCGTCGAGGAACTGCACGCTCCGGCAAGAAGAAATTTTCCCCGAAGGCACGTCATAGTGCGAGGGTACGATGACCTGTGGCAGGCTGACATCGTCGAGATGCGTCCGTACTCACGTTTCAACAGAGGCTACCACTACATACTTACCGTCATCGATGTGTTGAGCAAGTACCCGTGCCACTCAAGGGTAAAGGCGGAAGCGAAACAGCTAACGCTGTCGCTGAGATCATTCGACACAGCGGGAGGTGTCCTAGTAACCTACAAACCGATATGGGGAAGGAATTTTACAACACCGACGTGCAACGTCTCGTGAGGAAACACGGCATCAATCATTATTTCACATATTCGGTATTGAAGGCGTCGGTCGTTGAGCGATTCAATCGCACGCTCAAGAACGACATGTGGAAGATGTTTACGCTCAATGAAAATTACAAATGGGTCGACACCTTGCCTCTACTCGTATCGGATTACAACGCGCGCAAGCATCAAACTATTGGCATGCGACCCATCGACGTTACCACCGCAAAAGCCGAAAGACTCTTGGCTACGGTGTACAGCGAGATAAAGATCGCGGGTCCGGCAAAGTTCAAAGTGGGCGACTCGGTACGCGTTAGCAAATACAAAACAATTTTCGAAAAGGATTACACGCCGAATTGGACCACCGAGGTGTTTAAGATCGTTAAAGTGCAGCGTACCAATCCCGTAACCTATCTACTCAAGGACTATCGCAGAGAATCCGTCTCTGGAGGGTTCTACGAACACGAGTTGCATCGCGCGACTTATCCGGACGTGTATCTCGTTGAAAAAGTACTGCGCAGAAGGGGCGACGAGGTTTATGTAAAGTGGTTAGGATTAGATGGATCGCACAACTCATGGATACACAAGGAAAATGTTATTTAATTCGTGCAAACTATATTTTATTTTTAACATAGAAATATGCAATATGTAATACATATGTAAAGTGTTTAAAATATGAAATACAAATAAAGTATGTGAAATACACACGTAAAATATTTATTATTATTATTTCCAATACTGTAATATAATACTCGCAATACGTTACGTTATACGACATACATACGTACAACATACATACGTTACATACATACGTTATACGTACAACATACATACGTTACATACATACGTTATACGTACAACATACGTGCGTTATAAGACATACATACGTACAACATACATACGTTATACGTACAACATACATACGTTACATACATACGTTATACGTACAACATACGTGCGTTATAAGACATACATACGTACAACATACATACGTTACATATATACGTTATATGTACAACATACATACGTTACATACATACGTTATACGTACAACATATGTACGTTATACGACATACATACGCACAACATGCGTACGTTACATCCATACGTACAACATGCGTACGTTACATACATATAATACTACATACGTTATACGTACAACATTCGTACGTTATACGACATACATACGTATGTACAACATGCGTACGTTACATACATATAATACGTTACGTTATACTACAGACATACATACGTTATACGACATACATACGTACAACATACATACGTTACATACATATAATACTACATACGTTATACGTTATACGTTATACGTTATACTATTACATACAATACATACGTTACAAAGGTATTTGATAATGTCCCCATGGCAACGTATCGGTCGAATCGGGTATAATGTATCGCTTGTCGTCGTACAAACTCAGAGCGAATTTTGTTTCGGACACGGTGTACATCTTGTGTAGTTCCGACCTTATGCAAGCCTGCTGTCGCGTCATTTCAATTTCGTCTCGCAGACACCGCGTGTAATCGTCGAACGTTATCGACCTGGCTACGACGTTACTTTTAACACTTTTAGTTTTTTTCGTATCTTTCTTACCTTCTACTCGCAAGGCGTACATCTTCGCCCTGAGTCCGACGAATTCGGTCATGATCGCACCGTTGTTTTCATCTTTAATCAAGCCCGGCACCTTCTTGTTCTCGAGCGTTATACCGTACGCGTTGTCGATCGCGTAATTGCTCGTGTCGAATTTAGCGATGTTGCGTTTCATGTCCCTGTACACATCCTCGCACTTTACGTGATATATCAGACTGTCCGTATCGGTGTACATAATTCTACACATGTCTTTATACAGGGAAAACATGTACTCGTAATGAAATTTGTACGAACAAACTTTTGATATGTCGAGAATGCACATGCCGACGTAAATTAGTTTGTCAAATTTAACCTCGAGTTTTCGCAGTTCAATGGCTATCAGATTTTCCGAAAAAATGCTTCTGCTGTGAAAATTTGGTTTCGAAATCAGTCCCTCCGCGCCGTATCTACCGTTCCACTTTGTTAATAATTTTACATTAACGTGGTTGCGTACATTCTCCATAGTTTTCCCAAATACCGCGTTGTTTATAAATTTATATAAATTTTTCTCAAACTCATTTTTAGCCAATGTTCTAAATTTTGTATTAAGTTCGATGAAATCGCGGAGCCATGGAATTTGAGCGAATTGTAATACACGATTTTGTGACGCAAAGGTCGTGGCGCGTACATTGCTGTAGGTTGCGGTAGTGTATGACATAACGCTTCTTATCGTACAGCGTGGCAAGAAGTTTTTCTTGCCGTTTGCCTGGCGGTTTATCGCGCGTCGGACAGAACGGTAGGTCGGCATGCGCATCGTGTTTATACTGCGGATACTCTAGATCGACTTCGAGAATGTAACCTTTGGGCGAATCCAAAGCGATCGCGCTAAACTCGAAATTTGAGACGTCTTTGACCCATCGAAAATCTGCATAGGGCAATGGTTGACACATCGCCCAGCTGTACAAGTTGTTTGCATTGAAATACATCAGGTAATGACAACGGTTCCGACCGATCGTAAGATTTCATGTACCTATTATTGGCTTGCGCGTATCTGTTTGAACATTGACTCAAACCGCCGCGTATACCGCGTTCGATGAACATGACCATGTTAATGTCTGTGAGCAGTTCGAAATTGATACGCGTATGTTTCAACATAGCGTCCCACGTGAAACCCGGTAGAGTGTAATAATACGCTGGATCAAGTCCGTAACTCGCGACGCAGCTATCGCGAAAATTTTCAAAAATATCGGCCAATAGCAAGACATCAGTTTTGAGGTAGAGATCGCTGTATTCACCCAAGGTTCGAACGGAGAACCGCTGCCAGACGTTCGCGGCGTGCTCGTAATTGCTTTCGGATACAGTGTCACTGGTCAAAGAACTGTAAAACGAGTCGCGCGGTGGTAAACACGCATCCTCCAACTTTTCGACGCAGTCAATGTACTCATATGGAAATATGCCTTTTCGCATCAGCAAATCAAAATCTTTGTCAGATAATTCACAGAATTCGCGTTGTAATATTTTCAGCTTATTTTTGTTGAGATATGATGCTAATTTTTCGAGACTCGTGCTCAGAAACTTGTACGAGTCAATGAATCTTAATTTGATGCAATTTCTTTTGTTTTTATCTTTAGTGCTTTTAACGTTCTTAAATGAAATGTATTTTTCTTTGGTAATTGGAAGCAAGTCTACACGTCCTTCGTACGCGGTAGCTATTTTCGTGATAATAAAATGAGAATCATAACCCGATAAATTATGAAAAACTATGGAAATGCAATGCGAATCTTTATAATTTAAGTTACAATTAGAATGCGCGGGACCTCGATAATTGCCGGTCAGGTGACAATGGTCGCGTACTCGCACGTCGTCTGGCTTGAACGGTTTTTCGCATATGTGACAGTGTGTTGCGCTGTTAAATTTTTTCCACTCGTCTCGCGTGAAATCCGCCATGTGTACATTAGTGGACAAAATAGTTTTTACGTTGTGAGCTAAACGTCTTAGCTCCTCGGCGAACCACGCGACGCAATCCTTATCGCGACGAAACCGATACATTGATAACGAGTCGTCGTACGAGCAACGCACGTAGTACCCTATGCTAAATACCTGATGATGTTGAGACTTGAACGTGGACGTAGTTGGATCCGCATCCGTCTTCTCGAGGGTACATTCCAGGTCGGCGTATACGACATATGGAAGTCGTTCCTTCCTGCTGTGATTCTTGAAACTCAGCCACTTGTCGTCCTCGCTCGGTAGTCAGATGGCACAGTTGTTTATCTCTCGGCAATCTACACCATGGGCTTCCAATTTCTCGCTCGACCTAAAATAGTGTAGACAACTGCAAAAAAGACACAATTTTTGTAAATTATTAAATAAAAAATAAAATATTTTATAATTTTATTAAAAGGAGTATAAGTACTCACCGATCGCAAAAGTATTTCCGACCATCGTGCCTGCACAATTGCGTGCTAACGAGACGCGATAGATTTCTTATCCATGAGAAATGTCCCACGTTGCCGTCTCGCGAGTCCTGCACGTACAGCAGATTTACGTGCTTTTCTCTCTTCTGGTCGGTGAGCCGTATCGGGAGAACGGTTGGCGTCTTCTCTTCCTCGATGGTATACACATTGATGGATGTATCGTTGCGTTGTTCGAATTTTTTAATCTGTTTCAACGTCATTGGAAACTCAATGTCTTGTAAGTTTAATACTCTTGTATAATGAGGGTACGAGGATTCCCGATATGTATGGTCCTTGGCAGGATACAGCGCGGCAACCACTGACCACGCGAAGCACGCATTGTCCATAGACTGCACGTTGATTACCGCTTTTTTCAATTTAATTTCTTGCGGTAAATTGATGTAACATCCCGCGCGCAAAGGATTGTACTTGTTTACGTTCACTGTCAAATTGAGTATGCGCGACAACGCCCACCCGCTATCGCGTTCCTAAAACTCTTCGAGACGCGATAAAGTAGGCTCGAGAACGTGTTGTTCGTACCACTTGTGCAGATCAGACCGATTGGACGAACGAAAGAGTTCACAGTTTCCCGTGCTGACACTTTTATTTCCACGTTTGTCACCTGTCACAAACTCGCCGTTGAACACAGTGTTTATCTTTACATTTGCGTGTCTTTGTATGACGTTTTGCACATGATCAAGCATGATGTCTCTAGCATCTTCGAGAAATTGTCGCGGTTTGATGTAATTGGTATTTATCACTGCACCGGTCAATACACGGTCTTCGAACACGGCATTAATCTCTCGCCAAACGAGTCTTTCCGCGTTTTCGTCACCGCTACTACTACCCGCCGCGTACTCACCACCGATATGTATGAACCGTCTCTGTAATAGAATCTTCGCACCTTCAAGTTGCGCGATTCTTGCCACTAAAGATTGTCTGTTTCCGACAGTTTGAGAGCCGACTGAGAGCCGCGGACGTTTAGAACGACAGTCTTCTTCGAGCTGCTCAATAAACCCCTCGCATCGCTGTGCCCATGCAAGATATTCGCCTAAGGTAGCGATTTGGCTGGATCGTTCCACCAGGTCGCGTTCCGTTTCATCGGGATGTTCCATGTTTTTTAATATTGTCTTTTTCAAAATATTTTTTACATCACATCACATTCTTCGATGGAGCACTTGCACGTGACTCGATCACACGCTGGACAATATCGTATGCAATATTAAATGGCATAGTGCGCTTCCATAAAATGATATGAACTGAAGAAAGGGGCATTAAAGTGCCAATTTTCAATATCATCATGGAAACGTTCCCCGGTTCTTTCAAACATCAATGTATAATTGGCATCATCGATCCGATTTTGAAGGTACATATACATACGTTTCGAATTGTTCATCACTAATAATTCAACGTACTTTCCAATACCTGTATGAATCTTAATGTACATTGCTTCACAACCACCATCCTCAATCTTCCGAAAAATTTCAATCGCCCAATAGTGATACTTCCAATAGTCCGGTTTAACGTAATATTCACTAAAGCTGGCAAATCTAGTTGCTTCAGCATCGCAATAGTCCCACAGTTGTCGATACATTTTTTGTTTCACGTTAAAGTCCCAGTCATAAGAATGCTCGGTATCGATATCGATTCCTTGTCTGGCGATGCGTTGACTGATCTCGCGTATGCCGAGTTCGCGATCGCGAAGAAACTGCACCGGTGATATTCGTCGCACATCCCTCAATCTTTCGTCGATTCCTCGTCTGACAATGCGTTTACTGATCCCGCGTATGCCGAGTTCGCGATCGCGAAGAAACTCCACCTGTGATATTCGTTGCACATCCCTCAATCGTTCGTCTTCATCATTCTTCAAACTCTTCAAAACATCGGCGATTTCGTTTATTACATAGTGATCATAGCCTAAATGGGTTATATACTTGTTAAGATCACTTGCGTTTTTTTTAATTATCCACACCATGTTGCGCACGTTATATATAATGTCCCACTCGCGATAATGTTTTTTATCACTTCATACAAGTCGGGCACATGTCGCATGGATATATTTGGGACAATAGAGTTTTACGACAATTTGCACATAATTTAACGTTTATTATCTCGTACGGTTCGGTTACATGCTTTCGTTCTTTACTTATGTGCTCACCTGTGTCTGGTGAAGTAAGCATACACGAATAACACAGTTTATCTGAACCGTATATGTAATAAAAATAAATTGCGCAACACTTTGAACGTCCATCTAAGGCTAGAAATTCGGCACGCGACACTATTTTTTTTACAACTTTTCTCCGGTTATCGTCCTCGTCGCTGTTGTAAATGCTGTCCGGTGACAACGGTCGATCCTCTTCGGATGAATCTGCATCCATTATTGCCTCAAAATTATTGTCTATTTCCATTTTTGTTCACAGTTTTTGAAAAAATGTTTTTTATAACGCCCGCTTAAAACAAAAAAAATTCAACCTTGAGTATGAACTTTTAAAAGCCGCGATAATGTTTTTTTTCTTATCGTGTGCAAATCGGGCACATATTACATGGAATTATTTTACACATTTCTGTACGACATCTTGAACAATACCGGCCATGCATCATTCCGCGTAACGCAACGAAGTGTCTTAGGCGAGCGTACATACCCTCCCTAAAGTCCCATAGAGCAATCATGCACGGAAAACATAGTGCAAGTGCACCACCCGTTGAAAAATAAAAATATATTACACCATGTCTTGTACGTAAATTTAGCGCAGCGATTTTCCAACGCAGCACTATTCTATCGATGACTTCATTATGATCGTTGTCTTCATCACTGAAATAATCACTGTCGTCCGCGAGATCCTCGTCTGCATTCATATCGAAATTATTGCCATCTTTTTTATCGTGAAAAAATATTTCACTGTATTGAATACTCGGCACAAAAAATGTAAAATAACCGCTATAGTTTTTCTCAACCGACACGTAGACTTTCAAATCATAGACTGTGATTTTGACTTGCTTTATTCTTTCTTATATACTTTTTTCTATCGTCTTTTCCTCTCATTCCAACTAGAGCATCGCGTATTGTTTCTTCTGTTTTAGTGCATGGTGTGCATACACTGCAGAGAAACAATATCACCCATAGAAATTGAGTCGCGTTGCTGCGCTTCTGCTGTCTGATGTTTATAAAATCTAACAGTCTGTTATCGGCGCTTGCCTTTGTAACGCGCGAAGCCATAACCGAATGGCGCCGCGAAACCCCGATAAACGGCTTTTCCTACAAGGAAGGTGAAAAGGACATCTGCGTCAGGCTAGTCACAGGTCATAAATTATAGCCGCCTGCATAGGCGCTCGTTCGCTTGCATCTGAAGTGTGAAATGATATTTGTTTATAGATATTATCGGCCGAACATCGACGCGAGACGGTATTTGTTTATCAAACATGCCCCGACGCGTTTGCCTGTCCCCCCTTCCCTTCCCCTTTTCTTCCCCTTCTCTCCCCCTTCCCCTCCCCCCTTTTTCCTAGGACCTACTTGATCTTGAGTGTCCCCCCCTGCAGACCCCACGGCCGGGCGGCGGCGGTACCCCCCGCCCCGCACCCCCCTGAGATCCCTGGCCTAGAACTGTCCTTTTTTCCCTACTAAAGTTATGTTAAGGGCCCTGGATATCCAGGTCAGCCATCTTGAATCAGACGCTGAAATGTGGACAATTCTTACGGAAGATCTCAAATAAGGAGTCACGGTACGATTGAATATAAGCGCTCAAATGAAAGATGAAAACATATTGTATGTTTACCTGCTCATTAATTTGCTGGTCCTAATATAGAAAATGTATAGTAACAGTGCAATAAAAAATTGACAGCTGATGCGGTCGACGTAACACTGTTCTGAAAAACTTATTTTTATGACATTTTATTGGATTATTATTTGAGGCAATAGACAGCACATTGACATAACCAACAAACTGAAGCTCAATAATGCACAATTTTTAGTACGATTGAGTAATTTTATCAATGAGATCTTCCGCAAGACACTTTTTGCCATGTTTTCCGCCGCGAGCCACTCGAAAGAGTCGACTGGTGGGGCACACGCACACAAGAGAAAGAACGTATCTGAATACACAGGTATCTTGTGTGCGTTTCTCCCACCAGTCGACTCTCGAGTGACTCGCGGCCCAAATCTAGTAATTCTGTATCAAGCTACGAAGCTTCCTCCAAGAGGTGTCGTGCCACTCGACCGCTGTATTTTCCGTGACTATCCAGGGCCCTTAATTGTACACATAATTAACCTCAAATTACGATCAGAATTAATTTCCTTTCTGTTGAAATATTTGAACATAGTATTTGTGTTACCATTTAACACATCCATATTATGTTATATTAACACAAAAATTTGAATGGACCGTTTGGGACATGTGATTTATGTTATATATTTAACACAAATTTTCCAACAGTGTAACGAATAAGTGGAAAAGTAGCAAAACTGCACTGACAATGAGCCGCTGCTATAGTGGCTGCAAACAGGGGCAATTGTGGAAACATTCAGAAACATTATCCATAGAAATATGTATGCAAATGCAATTATATTATTAGTTTGGTCGGTGGACCCTATCAAGCTACCAATAATGATTCTGAATTCTGGTGTTTCTGGGAATTTTGCAGCAAATCTGACTAACTTTAAATAATCCTGTGTGCTTAAATCATTTCCCAAAGTCTCATTTCAATCGCGAGGGTATAAAGTAAGCTATGAAAGAGATGATAAGGTTTCGAAAAATTGAATTTTTGTTTTTTTTTACATATTTTGGTAGTGTGATCTTTCAAAAATATTTCCCAGTTTGGTTTTTTAAGAAATTCACAAAATTGAGCTCAGGAAAGTGAAAAATGTGAGTGCTGGCTGGCAAAAAGTCCGCGTGCAAATTCGCCTTATACTATACTTTTCCCTCGTGTCTAAAAGAGGCCAAAGCCAAAAAAAATCTGTGATGTTCTGTGATTAATGCTGCAATGGAAGCTGATCTGGAGATGTAATTATAGCGCGAATAACTTTTGAGCTTCGTACGTATCAATTTTCTAAAACTAGTATTCTAAATTTTAACCGTGTTTTTCACAAAAAAATATAAAAATTTTGAAGAAAAAATATAAAAAAATATAAAAATTTTGAAGTTACTATACATATGTTTAATTAATAAAAATTTTTTTGTGACTCTTGTGATTTCACGCAAATTCTGAGCCGTATAAATACGGACTTAAAATTAAAATAGAAAATAAAACCTTAGCGTGCTCTTATCGCAAAGAAAAGAAAGATAGGGTGATTGAAAATATTCATTAAAGTCACTTTATGCTTATTTATTTTCATATTGCAATGGTGAATATTTTTAAATTAATCACACAATTTAGTCAATTACATTCAAAATTAATTTATATTGGTTTTTTTCCGAGTTCACGTATATGGAACAACATATGGGGCAAGAGATCGGATTAAAAATGTTAATGTTTATTTATATGATCTAAAGCTCGCCAATTATTCAAGTCCATTTTCTCCCTATCGTTCAAATAATTATCCACAACCAAGCGGAATTTTATTTTTATATGTACGCGCACCGGCAGAAATAACGTCCCTCGGCGGTAAGGTTACGTATGTAAGCACACGCATACTTAGCCGCCGCGGGACATCATTTATGCCGGTGCGTGTACATGTATAAAAAACATTATTGTTTTGCACAATATTTTAAGTCAACGAAAAATCATTTGCATAGGTCTTCGAAAGAAGAGAGCAGCTCCTCCTCCGCCGGCGCCCAGACCACTTTCGTCGGCCATTTCCACACAGGCTTTAGAACGCATCACCGATTCCGAAGAATCGTTAACATCCGATATAGAACCTTCAAAACCGTCATCAGATATTGGTGCTCTGTCGAAAGCCAGCTCTGATATCGACTGCCCAAAAGTTAATTCCAACATTGGCATCAACGCGCAGTCCATGCATCAATTGGACCACAAATTGGAGCTAGAAATTGCACCGTGCAAGTCCGATTACGGCGTTCAACAGAATTGTACTACTGAAGCGAATCCCGAGGCGTGTTCTAAATCAGATCTGGTTAACTCTGAGGTCGTTAAAGCAGAAGTGATCACACCTGTAGAAACCACCCCGAGAGTAGAGCAAGCTAGAGTAGCAACGAAGAAAGGTAAGCTAGCACATGCTGTCAATAACTTAGACGCTTTGTTCTGTAATTCCAAAACCTCAGAAGATCTCCAAGTCGGTGAAGGTACAAACGTCAACGAGAAAACGTCCCGTGTTACATTATATCCGAGAAAGCATAGACTGTCGGAGAGGAACAGATTACATGCTGCTATCCAAAAATGCTGCTTACAAGATGATAATTCTACAAGTATTAACTTTGCGAACAATATTTCAGTTGGTATCGCTACCAAGACTCATATCCGAGATATAACAGGTCAACTATCCCGAATTTGTCAAAATTCTCAAGGTTTTAGAAAGATAAAATTGAACTCACGTGAATATCGCGGAGGAACAATTTCTTTTGACAATCATGAGCTTCTCGCGAATAGATTGAGCAAATGCCCATATTGCGCATTTGCAACTTCCAACGCTTACACGAGAGGATATGATATTATACGAACAAGCAATTAGCGAGAATACAAACATCGATAAATCTGGATGGCATAAAATTGAACGTAGAAAACATTAAATGTAACGTACTGAAAAGTACATACAATCCAAAATTATCGCATAGCAGCAGTTATATTTGTCGCGGTAAATATGGTAAGAAAGTCTCAGTATGTAGCATGAGTTTTCAAAATGATATGACTTCGAGAAAAATCAAATTATCAAGTTTTTTTCGAAAAACCAAGTTTAATGTCAACACAAAGTCTTCATTAAAATATTTCAAAACACCGAGTTTGTTGAAATTTCCATCTTACTCTCCAAAATTAGATAGGATTGCAGTTAAATTTGATCCTCGAGAATAGAATCGGCGAATTTGTTTAAAACCTAATTGTATGTAATTAGACATTCTATTAGAATTAATCTAGATTTAATCTTTAGTTTTTCTTCATTTTTTAGAATATACTTCTTCTCGAGTTTTTTCTGCATATCATATCTTTCTTTGCTCCTAATTTTTAACTTTAAATATCATTGATATTTAAACTTTGAATTAAATTAATTAAACTAAAATGAAGATTAATAATGGAATTACCGAAATCAGAAATTTCTAAAAATACATTATATACATATTTAAAAAACCTTCACCGACTTGAACCACAAGATATGTTCCTAGATAGCCAAATTTCTCAAAAAGATTTTACATAGTGTCTTTTACAAATTTTGTAGGCCACTATAAATGTGTGTAATAAAATCTGATAACAGAATATTATCACAAATTGGCGGCAGAAATTGAAAAACATTTTCTAATTATTTAAAAGTATTTCATTTAAATGTAAAATGAAAGATTCTGATTGATTTTTACTGCCAAACCATGAAATTATTCTGCTAAAGCACAAGCTAAACTTTTCATTCTGATAAAGCACAAGCTAAACTTAATTGTGGTGATATAGTTAATACTAATCTATTGAAATCTGTCTGATCGAATCTGCTACTGATTTGCTGGAATACTGCCAGCATTTTGCTTGCTAAGTTAACCGCATTTTTATTCACATTTTTCAGTAAATTTTTATAAAATTTTTAGCTAACCTTTTTTAAGATTTGTATATGCATCAAAAAGATTTTCTTTATTTAACTTTGAGCTGCCAATTGTAATCTACTTTTAAAAAAGACGTGTTAACTGAGTGAATTGCGTTTGTATCGAAATTATTGTTGCCTCTTTTCCGCGATGCCGATTGGTTATCTCGATGCGTTATTGTGTGCGAGTTATTACTTCGAGTTATTACTTCATTTGCAGCTGTCATCGTATATTTTAACAGTTGTGTGTATTGTGTGTATCAAGAAGTTAATAGTGTAATAATGATAGCATAATGTGAAAGCTAAATAGCGCGCGCGAAGCGCGCGTCTGTGGTGTCTAGTCCTTTCTTAAAAAAGGCATGTTAAGTCGATACTCGCATATCTCGAAGTTTTTTGTTGCCACTTTTCCGCAATGCCAATTGGTTCTCTCGCTGCGCTTACTTCATTTGCAGCTGTCATCGTATATTTTGACAGTTATATGTATTGTGTGTATCAAGAAGTTAATAGTGTAATAGTAATAGCATAATGTTAAAGCTAAATAGCGCGCGCGAAGCGCGCGTCTGTGGTGTCTAGTAAATCTAAAAAATACATATAATTTTATTACTTTATTGTTCTTTTTTATACTTTTTAAAATAACATCAACATTTCTCGACTTAAAAAATTATGTTAAAATTACATAAATAAAACGTGAAGTAAAACTTTATCTAAAACTTGGTTCTGCACTTTTATTTGGATTTATACCTAGGCGATATCTGATCTTTCTTTTTGATTTAATCGGTATGGATACACTTTGATCAATTTTTTTTGCTTGTTTCATATTTTGCTAGTTTATATTTTTTTGGTGATGGTTGTTTTTTGTTTCTTTATTCAAACTAGTTGGAGAATCTGCACCCCTTCGCAAGCCTCGAAAGATTAACTCGAGTAGACTTAGCGCTTCGGAATCTCTGAAGATACCTAAGCATAAAGTAACTCCGCCTTTGGCACCGCCTAGAACTTTAAGCATAAAACGCGATAACGCAAATGTTTTATTACACAAACGTATAAATTCCGAACACATTAATAAAATATGCTGTAGCACTTCAATTCTACATGATACAGTTCTCGATGATTCGTCTTCATTGAATGAATATAGTATTGCTACATTTGAGCCAGAAAGGATATGTTCAAAATCGAAAGACGACTGTGCATCTTTCAATGAAGATCAGATAAATCAGAAGAAGGTACCAGAAACTATTAACTATATTACAGCCAAAGATGATACGTCTTTAAAATCAAGTCAATATTCAAATTATGAAGTAAAAAGCAACTTTAATATACAAAATTATGTGAAACTAATTGATTCAGAAGAAGAAGCTCATTTGAAATTCAAAGGAAAATTTTTGAGTGAAGATAAATTTAGTCGGGGGAAAAAAATACTAGATATTGCCGAAAACATAAAAAATCGTGAATCATTAAATTTGAACCTATATTTAAGGAATAAAAAACCTACCGTGCTTGATTCCATAAAGTTAAATGTATCTCCAGCAAAATCGTTATCATCTAAATGCAATATTATTTCCAAAAAAGATGAAAATAACTCTTTAGAACAAGATAGCAATAAAATAAAATCCAAAAATATTGATTCATGTAAGTGCTGGTCTACAACCTTGCTTTAAAGAATATTTAAGCTCTAAGCCGTAAGAAATTGACCAATCACAATAAAATGTGGAGAGAATACTCGACTGTAATTGGTCAATTTCTTACAGCTTAGAGCTTAAATACCCTTTAAAGCAAGGTTGTAGACCAGCACTAATGAAAATGAGAACCAACGTGACAATTCACAGATGACATTGGACAACAGCTCTCTAAAAAAGAGTGTGATCAAACTGGATCGTATGACTGAACCGAGAAGCGAACGACTGAAACTGTTGCATCCAAAAGATGTGACGTGCGGCGCAGGGGAGAAAAACGATTCTGAGAAAGACAAAAAGATGTGCACGGTAATCTCCACCATACCAAAATGCGAACGTCTTGATGCTATAAGAGAAGACAGTGCTTTAAATGATATCACAAAACGTGTCGTTACGGAAAATATCGATCAACTATGCGAGAAACGTCAAAATTATCACAGCGAAGAATCAAGCGGCGTGAGGAATGCTAAACGGACGAGGGTGGTTCGGAGCCAATCTAAGTCGGATGATTTCGAGATGGATATTTTGAAGAGACAGAGACGATATCTCACTTTGCTTCCGCAGGATATCGCGCACGCTTTGAACCTCAACGTTCCCGCACGAAATCCCACATCTTTCGGTATTACAAAAAAGAACTGGGAACAAATTGTGACGGAACATTGCACTGGTCATGCAAGAAATACGGATATAAATAAGGGAGAGTCGTATGGTGAATTAATTACAGGTGCATGTTGTACTACTAACTTCTATTTTTACTCTCATTGTCCCTCCTGCAGATTTTTAATTATTTCAGTCTCATGTCTTATTACAGCATCTTCAAATGTATATATACAGGAGAGAATAGCTAAAGTACATATTATAACGATCTGTCTTTTGAAATATCTTAGCGAAAAGTGTTGAAGCAAAAGCCTAAAACACTTTTTTTATACAAAAATCTTATCAGAATATTAGGTAGCGACATTTGTGTATCCTTGTCCTTGTCAAGGTCACGCTAAGATTATCTTCATTTTTTTTAGATAAGAATTTTTATTTTTATTGCATGGCTTTTTTATTGCGTATTCTTGCATTTTTTAGTTCTTATGAAATTCATGATAAAAAATCACTCTTTAGCACATCACTTTTGATAAAGAAAATGAATTCAATTGCGAGAAAACAACAATGTACATGTATAAAAAAGTCAGTTTTGTTTAAAATTAAAATTGTCATTTGTTAAGATAACTTATAATGTATAATGAAAACATTATAAGTTAGAAAGTTAGATAGTATTTCTAAAATTATGTTTTATTCTAAAATTATCAACATTAAAAATTATTAACATCGATTATTAATATTTTAATACTAAAAGATCATCTAATATTTAAAAAGCTATGCCGGATATAATTTCTGTTTTAGTCTATTTATAATTCTTTATTTCTATTTTAAAGCTTAAATTTGTCCATTTTATTTATAGATTAAACGGTTTTTTTTTATAATATAGAGAGGAGAAAGGAAGAAAGAAAAAAAAGTATAACAAAACATTTCTTTTATTAACATCCAATTTTATTTGAAGACTAAAAGTGTTAATATATCATGCAAGTAATCCCTTATGGAAAAATACACTCAACTTTTGGTGTTTACCGTTAAAAAAAACACCATAGAAAACCCTTAAATAAGTTGAGTGTGATTTCGGACCGCCAATTGAAGGTTAACTATCATTTGAAGGTTAACCTTCAATTGGCGGTCTAAAATTACACCCAACTTTAAGGGTTTTTCTTTGGATGATAGTTAACCTTCAAATGATAGTTAACCTTCAATTAATGGTTAATCTTTAAAAATGTCTGTATAAACCCTAAAAATATGAACCCTCAAATGAAAGTAACACCTAAAGAGAATAAACCCCATATTTAAATGTTCTCAATTTGTTTCCGCCGATAATGCAAATCTGCAAAAGAGAACATCACCACACACTATGCAAAGTTTATATATATATCTATATATAGATATTAATATACATATATATAATAAAGTTTTACTTTGTGTGCTAATTATTTTTACCAATTATCTCAGAAAGTATTGGTTATTGGAAGTGTTTCAGATAAAAGTTGAAAGGTTCGAAAGGAACCAATAGACGATCTTATTGGATTTTGGATCCAGGGCCTGTATTGAGCCTAATATTAGGACCTAGAAGTAAAAGTTTTTAAATAAAAACTCCTATTTTTTATTGTACCATCTTTCTTTATTATTAATTAATTTGAACAACTTTTGTTTGAAAAATTCTTTTATTTGCCTAATACTTTTTGAGATATTCAAGAAAAACTTGGTAACTTTTTCAATATTTAGTTTATATCTTGATAATTGTTTGCCAGAAGAAAAAATGGTACAGAGGACTTTTTGACTTGACTTTGTCTTAAGAATATGCTGTTGCAATAATACTCCAATTTTTTTAAATATTTGTAAACACTCCAAGAAGATGTATACACAAATATTTAAAAAAAATTGGAGTATATTATTGCAACAGCATATTTTTGAAATAAAATTAAGTTAAAAAATCCTCTGTACCACTTTTTTCTCTGGCAAACAGTCATCAAGATATCACAAGCTAAATATTGAAAAAGTTACCAAGTTTTCCTTGAATATCTCAAAAAATGTTAACAAAATAAAAAAATTTTTCAAACAAAAGTTGTTCAAATTAATTAATAGAAAAAGATGGTACAATAAAAAACATGAGTTTTTATTTTAAAAATTTGACTTAGGCTCTATTGGGCTCAATACAGGCCCTGGATCCAAAATTCAATAAGATCGTCTATTGGGCTCCTTCAAACCTTTCAACTTTTATCTGAAACACTTTTTCAATAAACCAAACCGTCAATTGACACTTAACAAAGATTAACACAATAACATTTAAACGACACCCAACGATAAAGGGATCATGGCGACACTGATTGAATCGACATAGAACATTAAAGGTTAACACCCTGTTAACGCCAAACCAACATCCAACGATGAGAATCAATCTCCAACCTACACTAAACATTGAGGGTTAATCCCCAACCTACACTTATCATTGAGAACAAACTCCCAATATACACTCATCATTGAGCATTAACCCTTTTTGGTCACACTGGGTAAAATACACCCCAGCGTTTTTTGACTTCGAAAACGACCCATTAAACCAATGGAAATGGGCCTTGTGCCGCCATCTACAGGTAGTTGGGACCTTCAAGTATCGATCCCCGTCGGTGGTATATTTTTCGGCCCGTTAGTTCTCTCGGCATTTTTTTTCCGCAAAAAATTGCACCTTTATACCTCAAAATCAACATACTTTTTGGAACGACCGCATAAACTGCAATAATCAGTTAAAAGTGCGTCATCTGAGGATGAAAAAACCGTTTGAAAAATTAAAATATCTTAAAAATTGAAAAAGTTACATTAGTTCTTGTGAAAAGTCAATTTTCCGACTTTTTTTCAACAATTTTTTTACATGTTAAATTAATTTTTTGCAAATCAAACCTATACAGTCTTTTTAAGGAAAACTTAAACTACAACAGGATATTTTTTTTTAAGGTCACCTACAATTTTTTATACACGTGCAAACACGCTGGGTGTGTATTTCACCCAGTGTGGGCAGTGTGACCGGTACGGGATTCTCGGGAAGTGTGACCAAAAAGGGTTAAACACACAACTTACCTAAACCTTAATGGTCAACACTCAATTTACATCTAAATTTAAGTGTTGACACTTAACTTTGATGACGAACACTAAACTTACGACCAGAGTGTTAACTCTCAAATTTGGGTGTTAACCATCAAAGTTGAGTGTACTTTTTCATAAGGGATATTTTTAAATAATTTGTAATTGCCTTACAATATAAAAATATCAATAGTAAGATATATGTATAAAATGATCTATATACGATCTATATTTCATATTTGAATATTTTTACGAGTACATATAAGCAATATTCGTTTATAGGAGGTGATGGTTATTTGCATGCCTATATTGAAATATTTTTTGTAAATATGTATTTAATCAATGTTAAGGTGATGCTGGAGCCGTCTGTATAACCGACAAAATTACCATTTTCTATGTTATCAACCTATAGATTGTGTCAGACTAGAGTCAAGCTCAACAGGGTCTTCTTTCCCCGCTAATTTTTCTAAGCCCGTTCCCTTGGCAGTGGTTTCGCTAGATAGTAGATAGGGACAGTAGGAATCTCGTTAATCCATTCATGTCCTTGTATAGACAAGGTATAGCGTCTACATTGCATGCACACATACGCACGAATCGTCATATACACTATACTTTTACATTAGACTTCTAATCTCGATTTGAAGGGTTCATCGATGTTTTTCTTGTTGTGCAATTCAGGGAAACTCGTTTTCACGTTCGTATCAATGGTATATCTTTTATATGAAGCATATCTTGTGATGAGCTGACAGCGATCGCTATAACTTCAGACGCCATATTAGGATAAAAGTAGGTAAAGAAATCTGTAATTTCGTAATTTTTTCTCGTTTTCTATATCAAATCGGAGTTTCCCTGAATAATTAATGTATGTACTGCAAATCTGGAAAAGGATTTTTCACAACACCTCCACGAAAAGTTCGACTTTCCATGCCTGTAGAGAGGGACGAAAGTGGCCAATTTCACGCCAGGGAGGAAAGTTTGTTACTTTCCTTCCGCCAAACAGGGACGAAAGTGGTCACTTTCCTCCCTAGGGCGGAAAGTGCTCACTTTTGTCCCGCTAAACAGGGACGAAAGTGGTCACTTTCCTTCCTAGGGCGGAAAGTGCTTACTTTCGTCCCGCCAAACAGGGACGAAAGTGGTCACTTTTTTCCCTAGGGCGGAAAGTGCTCACTTTCGTCCTGCTAAACAGGGACGAAAGTGGTCACTTTCTTCCCTAGGGCGGAAAGTGACCACTTTCGTCCCTGTTTAGCGGGCGGAAAGTAACGTAACGGGCAAATCTTAAAACATATATAGGAAGCTTTCCAGCAAGTGACAAGTCGACACAAGTGTCGTTTTGTCTTTGTTACTCATTGCCAAAAAAGAAAGATAAAACGACGTTTGTGTCGACTTGTGTCGCTTGCTGGCTGTATCATGACTGAAGATTCATCTGAATCAACATCTAAAATACAAAATAGAGGAAATAATCCAATCTTTCAATTCCAAAATTGTAGTGTAAATATTAAATTCACTAATTAATGCTTATTCTTTGTAAAAATTATATTCTCTTTAATTATATTCTAAAAATTAATAGACGGCGATACGAGTCAAGCGCGGTACGTGGTGCGCAAATAGAGAATTAATAGTTACAGAAGTAAAACGAATTAAAATGTATATACGTATATACATTTATTCCAACTTAATAAACTGCTCGCCGATTATTTGTCGGACTTGAAACACAGCTATCGCTGAAACATTAATATTTTTCGCAATAATTTCTTTACAGTTTTTTAAATAATTAAATCGTGTAGATTTAATTCCGGGGAGAAAAGGGTATTAATGTTCCAATGATAGCTGTGTTTCAAGTCCGACAAATAATCGGCGCGCAGTTTATTAAGTTGGAATATGTGTATATACGTATATACATTTTAATTCGTTTTACTTCTGTAACTATTAATTCTTTATTTACGCACCGCCCTTGACTCGTATCGCCGTCTATTAATTTATTGACATTTTCACGAGTCTAATGATATATTTATATTCTAAAAATTTTATTTTTTACATTTTTTGGAAATTTTTTTGTTATTTTAAAATTAAAATTATATATATATATTTTTTAAATTTTATTTTAATTTTATTTTTTTATGTGGGAGGCTTTGCCCCCTACACCCCAGGGGCTTTGCCCCTGGACCCCACCAGGGCTTCGTCTCTGGACCCCACATCACACACACTCCTTTTTCTCTTTTTATTTAACTACACGCGCGTATAAACTGTGTAAATGGAGCATCAAACGCATACACTCTACAGGCATTCAAAAGTCGAACATTTCCGTAAAGAGGTGTTGTGAAAAATATCGTGTGCACCTCGGGGCGAAAGCTTTTTCAGACTCGTGTGATTTGACAAACTTCACACTTGTCTGAAAAACGCTACTTTCGCCCCTTGATGCACAATATACTATTTTCGACACAAATATCTTTTCGTTAAAGCTTAAAGTCGACTAAAAAATGACTAAAAGATGACTTATGTCCCCACTAAATGTCGTCTTTTATAGCCAAAACTTATAAAATGACTAAAAGACATTAGACATCTTTTAGTCATCTTTAGCCTAGCCGAAAAGGCTATAAAAAGACATTTTTTCGTCATCTTTTAGTTTTATGTGCTGTCTGAGAAAGATTTAACCTTTTGTGGTTACAGGGGGTCAGTATGACCCCAAACATTTTTTAAAGCAGAATTACACTAACTCCAAGCGTTGAAATGGGCCTTATGGTGCCATTTATCGAAAATTGACATTTGTTACTTACCTTTCTGACAGTTCGTTAGACTCGGAGAGAATTGCTTGGTTCATTTTTTACAACATTTCAAGAAAGTTCAGTAATTTTTTTAAGTTGAAATAATAAAAACTGTAAAAATGGTAGCCGATTAAAGTCGCTGGGGTCATTTTGACCCCGGTGTGACTATTATGAAACTGTAGATAAGTGTGGCCACGGAGGGTTAAAGAACACAGATATATGCTTACTAGGATACTTTCCTCGTCTCCTCACTTTTCCTTCTCCCCACCAATTATACAATTAGACAAGGAAAGCATCCCAATAAGCATATCTCTGTCCTTTAGATCTTGCGTACAGTCTAGAGCTCTTCAATAGCAATGTTCAGTCTAATATATACGTCTATGATTATAAATGTTAGGTTGGCCAATAAATCTGTATGGTTTTTACATGTAAATAAAAGACAATTTTTTTTTATGGAAGGCAATACCTTTATTCAACGATATATTGGCCGTTTTGATCCACTATCTTTTACCATCTTTCGGGAAGCTTCATAATTCCTTGCTCAAAGAATTTCTTGTCTTTCTTGACGAAAAACTGTTATAAGTGCCGTTTGATGGCTTCCTCAGAAACAAAACGCTGTCCATTCAAAGAATTCTAAAGGGAGCGAAAGAGAGGTGATAATTTGAAGGGGTAAAGATGGTGAATATGGAGGAAGCGGTAAGACATCCCAGCTCCAATAATTTTTCCCGAGTTTTCATTGTTTTCAATGATGTGTGTGGCCTGGCGTTGTCGTGATGAAAGACGATTCACCAATTTTGGACGCTTCTCATGGATGACTGCATTTAATTTGTCCAAATGGCACAATATATACATCCGAATTTACCGTCATTGTCGCTGTCGATCTCAACAGGCTGGCCTGGAGCGTGGTGCGCTTAGATAAAAAACCTTCAGAACACGAAATCTCGCAAACCACTTCGGCATGTGCGTTCTTTCACGGCACCCTCGCCATACACCGCACATATCTCTTTACATGTTTGTGCCGTATTATTGCCTTTTATAAAATAAAAAAACATAATATGTCGAAAATGTTTGTTTCAATTATTCATCTTTCAAATGATGCCAATAATACAAAACACATCTAATCGTTCTTTTTTTTTAATATTGCCACGTTGAAATATCGCCTATCGAACAATTATGCGCTTCTAAGATTTCAACTGACGTTAGTCACGCTCAGAACGCCTAAACCATCTATCGGCAAAAAACCGCACGGACTTATTGGCTAACCCGACATATGTAAAGTCATTGTTATCTATGTCACATAAGCATTTTTAATTATATATTACATTTTTATATCTTATCTATTATGCTTTATTTAATATTTACTATTCTATGAACAATATTAAATTACTGTAATTATCGGTTTTTTTTTAATTACTAATCAAACTATCTTAAAATGAATTAAAATTTCAAGTTTCTTCACTTTTCCATTTTTTTTATTTGTAAATAATTATCACATTTTTTTACAAAGCTTATAAAATAACTCTAAATTTGTTTTTTATTTTTTTTAGCATTGCTTGCTCTAGAATCAAGATTAAGATCGTAATACATTTATTCGCGTGAATAATCTTAAAAGGCTCAAATGATTAAAAATCAAACGTAAAAACCTGGCACAAAGCCGTATAACAAAGTGTTCGTGTTAAGTTATTTAATAAACAATTAATTTACAAACGTTTTGACCTATATCTGGCCATCATAAGTGTGATTAACAAAACTTTAACGCAATAGAAACATGAAACGCAATATATACAGATGTACAGCTGAAGTGACGGCTGAATTTCCTCGATGTCGATAATGTCAACATTTCTAATTTTGTTTTCCCTATATCTGTCTTTGTCTAACAAAATGACATCTGTCCTTGTTCGATTGCTGGCCATTTCTCGCTACACGTAATACTATTTATCATATCAACCTGCATGTGCTTGTGCATATATAAAAATTGGATACATATAACTTTTTTTCTAGACTTTTATCTTAGTTCTAATTGCACGATATTCTTAAATGTTTTCCCTAAAGATGCTGTAATCTCATTTTATGTATATATATATAGTATATATAGTATATATATATACATATATATATATTAGCATGTCCCGTCGGGCTTCGCTCCGAAGAACATGTGTATTAAGACACATAGTCTCAAATAGTCTTTCTCTCTCATTTTTTTAAGCCAATTTCCAAAAAATTGGTAATGAAAAATTATACACTTTAACATTCAATCAAATATTTTCCGAAAAATTTTTGATACCGATTTTCAAAAAGATAAGTTTTCGCATTATTAAGATTCAGCATCGACCTCTATATCTAGGGCAACTTGGCACTTACCAATCAGCAAATTTTTTAATATCTTTTTTTATTAAAAATTATATGAAAATTTATTTATAAACAATATATAGATTAGCGACATCATCCTTTGGTTTACCCTGGCGTTTTTGAGAGAATTTTGAGATTGCTCACTCGTTCATTGCGAGCGAGCAATCTCAAAATTTCCTAAAAAACGCCAGGCCTAAACCAAAAGATGATGTCGCTAATCTATATATCGTTTATAAATAAATTTTCATATATTATTAATAAAAAAAATATTAAGTATGTTAAAAATAAAGATTTTTAAAATCTGTGAAAACACCAAAAAGATCGGTAATGAAAAACTATACAGTTTATAGCACTTTCCGGGAAATTCTACCTCTGTTTTAAATACAATTCTTTAAAAGTCGATAAATTATTTCCAGAAAAATTCGTCAAACTTCTGATACCAGTTTCCAAAAAGATCGATAACGAAAAATTATATACTTGATAGCACTTTCCGGTAAATTCAACTCCTACTTTATGTACAATTCTTTGAGATTCGGTCATTCGGAACCGGTTTCCAAAAAGATCGGTAACGAAAAATAGTATACTTTATAGCACCCCCCGGGAAATTCTATTCGTACTTCATGTATAATTCTTTGAAATTCAATCAATTATTTCCCAAAAAATTAGAAAAATTAAAAAAACCGGTTTCTGAAAAGATCGGTAACAAAAACTGTACACATCATGGCGCTCCCCAGAAAATTCTACCCCTACTACATATACAATTCTTTAAGATTCGGTCAATAAATTCCCGAAAAATTGAAAAAATTTTGATACTGGCTTCCAAAAAGATCGGTAACAAAAAATTATACACTTTATAGCACTCCCCGGAAATTTCTATCCCTGTTTGGTCTATAATTCTTTGAGATTCAATCAATTACTTCTCGAAAAATTAAAAAAATTAAAAAAACCGGTTTCCAGAAAATCGGTAACAAAAAACTATACACATAGTGGAACTCCCCGGAAAATTCTACCCCTATTTCATATACTTTTGATAAAAATTCGGTTCAGGAGTTTGGGCTGGGCGTTGATGAGTGAGTGAGTGAGTCAGTCAGTCAGTCAGTCAGTCAGGACATCTTCCTTTATATATTGTCACGACTTTTTCACTCCCGGAGCGGTCCGGGGCGTGTGCCGGATCAAAAGAATTGAGGAGAGCGGGATGACAGGCCTCTCCGACGATTCCCTCGCACCTCCGACACGTCGCGAAACAAAGTTACCGTTGGGCGCCAAACGCGTAAATGCGCGTCCGCGAAATCGCAAAAGAAAACCAGAGCGAAACGCAAAGCGAAACGTGTGGATGTGCGAGGAATCGGCTAGCTCGACCTAATACTCGGGCGGGGTGATGAAGAGCAGCGCGGTATTCGACGGGGTTACGAACAGAACACAAAAAAAATAATACCACGAACTCAAACGATTAACAAAGCAAGAATAATATTTATTCTTTAGTAACTCTCGTGAAAACAATAAATGCCAATTCGGCTTCAGTCTATCGGACAGATCAAATAATCAATAACGTGGGCGTCAAAAGCGAAACAAAAAGAAACGGTGGTAGCGCGGACGCCAGAAATAAATGGAGTGTTACGGTATCGTACATTAAACGCGCAGAAAGCGCGGTGATTAGATCAGAGAAATACATTAGAATGACTTATGACTAATATGGAAAATCGACAGTAAACGCGAATTAATCAGAGTGAAATAGAAAACATGATCTCACATGAAAGATCTCGAGAGTACGGGACGTCACGCTCGGAGCGCGTGAACGCCACGCATCGAGTCGCACAAGAATTCTGTCGCCAATTATCTTAAGTTAACGCGAATAGGGATCGCGGCGCAAACCCCGTCTCAACGAAATGAGGACCGAACGCAATGCAATAACGCGAGATAAATTTCGGCGCAATCGCGAGGAAACGCGGAATATTATAACTAACGCGAAAGTACGGACTTAATCTAACGCACGTAATAACTAAGGTTAACGCAAGTCCTTCTCATCGAATGCGGCACACTGTGTCCAGCGAACCTCGAACGCGAAGAATCAGACTCTGACGCAAGAAATTACCGCACGCGAGTAATACTCCAACGCAAGGAGCCGAACCCGATTAATATTTCAACGCGAGTAAACCGAACGCAATTATTCGAACGCGAATACTTAGCCGAACGCAAGCAACATTCCAACGCAAGAAATCAGTCGACACGGACAACATTCCAACGCGAATAGTATGTCGACGTGCACGACATTATAACGCAACGCTAATTAAACACAAATGATCGAGCGCGAGTAATCTCTGAACGCGAGTAGGACGGCAACGCGAATAACATCCCACGCAATTAAACCGAGACACAGAATTCAAATAAGTTAAAGTTTAACGGTTTGACAGGTTATGTCGGGTTAAAGTCGGGTAAAAAGTTGATTTTTGAACTTTTAACCCAAAGATTAATGTGATAGGTTAATAAGACACTTATATATTTTGCATATAACCTTAAAGAGTAGCGGCGTAGCGCGCCCAAAGTGTAAAAAATTAATTTTTTACTCGACTTTAACCCGACATAACCTGTCAAACCGTTAAACTCTAACTTATTTGAGTACCCCTATATTCTCACGCAAGCATTATCGCTCGGAATCCAAGTTCCGATCGGGCGAAATACTACGCACAACGAGCCACGCGGGCGTGAACGCGAAGGGCGCGAGAAATGGCGCACTCGCGATATTGAACGGCGTCATCGACGCGCCTACCACGATCTCCAGGAGTCTATATTTCGGTCGCGATCCCACGGCCACGAGACCATTCCGGTGCCCCTCGCTTTCGCTGTCGATCGCTAAGTACGCCTTGTCGGCGAATACGGCCATTATCGCGAATATTCCCGAACGAGAGCGCGACCCGGGGAGCAGTGTCGTGACATTACATGAAATAATACCGAGGCAACTTCACCATGGGTCGATTTCCCTCCTGAGGATCCTTGCCGTCGTCCCAAGGGTCGGAAAATAGCTGCTCGGAGTTCGACCAGCTCCACGTACGAAAAGCGGAAGTGCGAAGCACAAAATGATCGCGACTTAAAGCGTGCGTGTTTCGGCTGGCGAGGACGATCCAGGAATGCTCCTGAAATTTCGCTCGATGGCGGAATCGATAGCGTACCCCACCCTGGGCGTACGCGGCCCCGCGAAGCTATCACGCGGACCAATAAGGGATGAGCTCGCAGGCTCGCGGTGTTTCGTCGCACAGGGCCGTTAACCACGGCTTTTCGCAGGCGCTCAACAGCCCTTCGCTTGCGCGGATATTTTTCCGGGTTTCTTCCCGGCAGCGGACGGGACGTGATTGCCTCCGTGTTTCTTCCTTTCGGCCCGGGTATGGTGGCCAACCACTCCGGAATCCGGTCAGTAGTGTGAGGAGGGCAGGTGAGTTGATTTTGTCCCGGCGTCCCGGGGCCCTGCCTTCACGGATCCGCCCGTCGCTGCGTCACGCGCCACGCGCGTATCTTCTCGCGCTCCCCTGTGCTCGGCGGCCCGCAAGCATCCTCGAAATCCGTTTGTCGTCGCCCAATTCTCGCTTCCGTTCTTGTCGTCTACTCCGCTTTTCCTTGGTCCGATCTCAGGAACTCCTGTTTTTGGCTCGGTGAGGCGCCGCGTAAATAATACAAAATAAAACAGAAATTAATAATAGCGTAACGCGATTAAGATAGGCCCCCTGGAGATCTCGCATCGATTCGTTGGACCGTCCTCGGGCATTAAAAGGTCGCGAAACCGTGCTTTGTGACGGCGGCGGGGCGCTGCAACGGTGCAGCGAAACTGCCACGTCACAATATATAGATAAACTGCAGTATTTTTGTATTAAGCAAATATGGTCATCAGTGACAGCTCTATGTGCCAAAATTTTTAATTTTTTTTGTTTTTGATGTAAAATCGATTGCAGCACCCTCCATTTTTGTGCGTAATTTAATTCTGTAAAAAAGTTTTTTCAATTTTGTAAAGCCAATTCAAAGTTTTGTGTGTCCAAAAAAATGTCGGTAATTACTGCCACTACAGCATCCCCTTAACAGTAGTCGGAATTTAAAAAGTAAAATAGTTGAAGCGGTAAACCCTTTTGATGTTCGGTGTGGGATGTCATGGTGACGATACTTATGGACCAGTGAATTTATGACAAGCGTTTACACTAATTATCGACATTTTTTTGGACACACAAAACTTTGAATTGGGTTTACGGAATTGAAAAAACTTTTTTACAGAATTAAAGTACCTACACACAAAAATGGAGGGTGCTTGCAGTCAATTTTACATTAAAAACAAAAAAAAATTAAAAATTTTGGCACATAGAGCTGTCACTGACGACCATATTTGCTTAATACAAAAATACTGCAGTTTATATATATATCCCTTACAAAAATATTTCACCGCTTTTACACCTCATATAGATCGTTTTTAGCCCGTTTTTAGCCCGTTTTATCATTTTTGTGTCCGTTTCTTGCACTCTCAAGCACGCGCAGTCTAGTGCGAAAGAACATGATGAGTATACCCGAGTATGCGTATGAGTATTTTTGAGTAGATTGTCCGTTTTTAATACTCGTTTTTCAATCGATGAGTGACAACACGTTAATACGGTCCTTTTTTACTCACAAGGATGAGGACGAAGTAGGTTGTCCGTTTTCAATACTCATTTTTCAGTTGATGAGTGACAATACGTTAGTACGTTCCGTTTTTACTCACAAGAAAATATCCGCGGATTTCGCCCGATTTTAAACCTTATGGTACATACAGGGGGATTTCAAGTCAGCTCGATTTCTATCCATCAAAATTTTTCATAAATTCTGAAAGACTCCCACTCCTTATCTCCTCCTTATCTCTAAATTGAAGTACATTTATTTTACAAACTTAAAAATCTTTTCAAAGTGTACCGTAAGAGTTAAATGTTTTAGTACTTACACTATTTATCCCCTTCACTAATAGATAAGTGGTACGATGTAAAAAATTCAAATATTCGCGAGAAGTTTGCATTGAACGTTTCCATAAGTGCAATATCCCGTGTAGAAATTTGTTAGGAATGGTCCTTACATAACATAAGACCCCGATCATTAGTTATTAAGGATGCCATAAGAAAGGTTTCCTTATTTTAACCTAATGAGGTCCCGATCATTATTTATTAGGGATTCTATAAAAAAAGTTTCCTTATTTTTATCTAATAAGGCCCTTGTAATAAATTTGATAAGGATGTTTTAACTTTATAAATATATTGTTGCACTCCGGCGACTTTCGCACGCTCCCTAGGCACTCCCGCACTCGGTCGCGCGTTAACTCGCGTACCGCGGAATAAGGGAACACAGGTTTTAGGAACGAAAGGATAGTTTATTGCGAATGTTACAATCATAGAACGAGAACCGAAACGTTCGCTCGAGTTTCAGTCCGGAGGAAATCTGAAAGCCGGGCTGTATCAACAACGCATAGCAACGCCCGTTGCTAAAGACGCTCCGCGGCGGAAAATACCGGGCGAAGCTGCAAACTCAGCGCGAGTGCAACACTGCCCCCCCTTCTTCAGATTGTCGTCCCGACAATCCGGAAGGGCAGTCTCCAGGAGGTTCCACTTTCTTTGCAGGCTCCAGGGCTCTGAAGCGTTCCTCGCCCTATCCCGAGCTGTTGCTTCAAGATGTCGGGCTTCGCCTTCATTGGGCCCAACCTGCCAACAAGAACTTTCCGTCCTTCTTCCGTTCCTCGCCGTTACAGAAGGCTCTCTTCCTTCTCGGCTTTACTGGAACTCAATTAAAATTCCTCCTTGACGCAGTTCTCCTCACCGCATTCTCCTTCCGCCGCAGACATCGTCTCACAAAAGTCTTCGGACAAGGGGGGAGGAAATAACTTTTTGAGGACCCATCGTCTCTGACCGAAATAACAATTCGAATCAGGACTCCCCTAGTCCCTGCCTCGGCATTCGCCCAAGTCCCTCGGAAAAACCTCAATTGCAAAAACCGAGGGAGAGGCAGTCTTCTTTAAACCGTGGTCCCAAGATAATAATGAAGAGTCCACTCCGTGTCCTTCAAGATCTTCCAATGAAAAAACGAAGATTTTCCCTTAAACACAAAAAAAACAATACACGCAGTAACATATATCAACTTCAAAGAAAAACTTTTTAACGATAAATCGGGTTCCGATTTCTTTAACTACTTCCTACTGTTCTCTCATAAAAAGGAGCTAACCTATCCGCATGTACTACCTTCTTTCTATGCCTGGGGGATTTTCGAATACAAAATACTACATCACTTAATTTTCTTACAATTAGAAAAGGGCCTTCCCAACTACTTTGTAATTTCGGGGCCTTCCCCTTTTCTCTTCGAGGATTATAAAACCAAACTTTCTGATTTTCTCGAAAAAGGTCCTTCCTGGCTCCACGATCATACCAGTTTTTTACCCTAGAAGATCTAATTTCTAACCTATCTCTGACTACCGAATGAATCCCCTCCAATTTTTTCCTCAGTCTTTTGATAAAATCGCCCTCTGACCTAGGGTTCTCCTCCCGAAGTCCCGGAGGACTGCCTTGTAATAAATCTAAGGGCAACTTAAGATTCCGGGCACAATACATCTCCGCAGGAGTCACGCCCGTAGTCTCATGTTTTGAAGATCTATAAGCCAAAAGGAATAAGGGAATCCACTTGTCCCAATCTCTTTGATCTTTGGAGATAAATTTGGCTAAGTAATTGGTAATCGTTTGGTGTTGTCTCTCCACCTGCCCATCAGACTGCGGATGCAACGGGGTAGTCCTAGTTTTTTTAATTCCGAGAAGTCCCATCACTTCTGTGAAAAGTCTCGATTCAAAATTCCTCCCCTGATCCGTATGAACTTCCGAGGGGACTCCATATCTAGAAATAAACTGATTAACAAAAGTCTCAGCTATTATTCTTGCTCTCATATTTCTCAAGGGAAAAGCCTCAATCCACTTAGTAAAACAGTCCACAATGACCAACAGATACTTATTTCCAGACTTGGTCAATGGAAGAGGACCGAGTATGTCCATCTGGACCCTTTCAAAAGGGAACCCGACATTATAGATTTGCAACGGGGACTTTTCTTTTCCCGACGGTCCTCTTTTCGAAACGCAGATCTCACAAGATCTACACCAATCTTCTACATCTCTTTTACAAGTGGCCCAATAAAATCGCTTACGAATTTTTTCAAGGGTCTTGTTAACTCCAAAATGTCCCCCCGAAAAAGAATCGTGTGCCTCCTCTAAAATCTGTTTAATTCGTTTTTGTGAAACAATGAGTTGATGAATCCTGGACTTAAGACTAGGAGCCTCCCATATCTTATAAAGAACTTTATTCCTCAAGACGATAGCGTCCCAATAGGAAAGGTAAATTTGAGCGGAAACGTCTCCTGTCGAAATCTCAGATCGTGACGGCCGTACCCCCGTTTCTTTGCCTCGGTAAACAGCCGCGATATTTTGATCCTCTAGCTGGTCTTTTTTCCATTCATCCAAAGTTTCTCCCAGCAAGATTATTCGCGCGACCGTTTTCTCCGATTCAACTGGGTTCCTCTCCTCTACTCTAGCACAAAACGCACAGCCGTCAATCTCGCACTGACGCCTGGATAATCCATCGGCGTTTCCATGCGAAAGACTTTTTCGATAAATTATCTCAAAATTATATTGTTGGAGTCTCTCCAACCAGCGAGCTAATTGTCCCTCTAAGTCCTTGAAGGACATAAGCCATTTAAGGGAAGCGTGGTCCGAACGGATGACAAATTTACGCCCCAAAAGGTAATGTCGAAAAGATTTAACCGAGTCGACTATCGCTAACAACTCACGACGAGTAACACAATAATTTCTTTCCGTTTTACTCAACACACGGCTGAAGTACGCGATAACTTTTTCTAACCCTTCTTGTCTCTGGGATAACACCGCACCAACCCCGATGTTAGAAGCGTCAGTGTCTAACACAAACTCTCCCTCCCCCCTCGGGAAAGAAAGTACGGGAGAGGATGTCAACACCCGCTTTAAATTTTCAAAAGAGTTCTGACACTCCTCCCCCCAAACAAATTTCACTTGATTTCCGGTAAGCGTAAAGAGGGGCTTTGCTAAAAAAGAGAAACCTTTAACGAATTTCCGATAATAAGAGCAGAAACCGAGAAAACTACGTAATTGCCTTTTGGAATGAGGAACCGGCCATTCTTTTACAGCAGAAATCTTATCAGGGTCTGTAGCAATGCCCTCTGTAGAAATCACATGTCCTAAGTATTTAACCTTTCTTTCAAAAAGTACACATTTTTTAGGATTGATTTTTAAGTTAGCTAAACGTAAACGAGAGAATACTTCTTTTAAATTCCTTAACATTTCCTCAAAACTCTTTCCAAAAATGATAACATCGTCTAAATAAGATAAACAAATCTTTGATAAAAGTTTCCGAAGAACTTTTTTCATCAATCGTTCAAAAGTGGCAGGGGCGTTACAGAGACCAAATGGCATTACGACAAACTGCCATAACCCGTTCCCGATAGAAAAGGCCGTCTTCTCGCGATCTTCCGGGCGGATCTTAATTTGCCAGTATCCGCTTTTCAAATCCAAAGTAGAGAACCAACTATTGCCCGATAATTGGTCCAGGATGTCATCAATCCTGGACAAAGGAAAAGAATCCTTTTCAGTCACCTCGTTAACTTTCCGAAAGTCAATACAGAAACGGATTGAACCATCTTTCTTTTTGACAAGAACGACCGGAGAAACCCAAGGGCTACGCGACTCCTCAATAACGCCCTGTTTCTTCATTTCTTCAATAATTCCGTCGACTTCCTCTCGCATTCGAAAAGGAACACGTCGGGGAGTTTGCTTAATTGGAGTAGGATTTTTCAAATTAATTTCATGATTAACGACTTCACAATTTCCCGCAACGACGTCTTCAGAAAAGACATCCTGAAATTCATTCAAAAATCCAGCAAAAACCTCCTTCTGTCCTGCGTCCAAATTTTCAGAATTTTTTTCAAATAGCCCTTTCAAGAAAGGAGGAACTACTTCAGAAGAATACGCCACCCGAGAGCAACTCAAAACCCTTCCGATTTCTGACTCCTTTTTTCCAAAAAACGAATAAAAAATACCTTCTAAATTAATGAGTTTTAAGAAATCTCTCCCCAGCAAACACTGATCATCAATTTCCGCCACGTACATTAAAATCTTATTCACAGAAAAATTTCCTAACCGAACTTCAACCTCCATTTTAAATTCCACAGGGACTCTCTCCCCCGTGGGATAACGAAGAGAACAATTCTCGACTCGAATTTTCCCTCTAACCTCTCCGAGAAACTTCCTACTCAAAATGGAAACATCGGAACCCGTATCAATTTTAAAAAAACAATCCCTCCCATCTAATTTCCCTTGGTAACAAAAATTATCGTAATCACTCTTATTACTAATCGAACGAATTAAAATTTCCGGGGTTTTATCTGCGAGGGTCACTCTTCCCCCGCTAAGAGTAACTATTCCGCGTTTCCCTTTTCCGTGTTCGCGGGACATTCGGCTCGGAAATGTCCAACCTTTCCACAAAGCCAGCATTCCTTTGCGGAAACGCGATTTCGAAAATTGCGCGGAAAATCTTTGCGGACGCTACCTCCTCCCTTTTCCTCGGATTTTTCGCCGCCCTCATTTTGAGGCAAAGTTTTCTTTTCCCCTTTTTCGAAAGGTTTACCAAAAATTTCCCTTTTTCTCCCAAATCCCCCAAAACTTTCTCCCTGTATGGCCTTAACGGCCTTCGCTCTCTCTACCGCTAATTTCAAAGAGGTAACTCCCTCCAACTGAAGGGTCCTCTTCACGAAACCGTCCGTTATGGCAGAGATAAACTGCGAGCACGCAATCTTGTCCCGAACAGCGTACGGGCACTCGGGATAAGCCAACCGGGCAAACCTTTCCAATTCGGAGCCGAGAGACGCAAAGTCCTCCCCGAATTTTTGTCTCCGATTCGTGAAGAGGGAGTAATAATTTTGGGAAAGGTGCCCTTCCCCTGAAACGCAATTCAAGCTTCGATTTTAGCTCGGCGTATTCGAGATTTTCTACGTTTTCGACAGAGTCCAGAATCGAACGCGCTTTTCCCCTCAAACAGGAAGCCAATGCGATGGTCCTCGACGCGTCGCTCCACTGATTTGCGCGAACGATAATCTCGAATTGAGAGAAAAATTCCCGCAACGGGACCGATCCGTCATAAACGTCGGGCTTGAGCTTAAATCCGAGCTCCGCGCGCACGTCATTTACACCCGCAAACGCGGCCCGCGCTCCCGTATTTTCTCGCGCGTCGCACACTCCCGAATTCGCGGCATAAGCCGTGGGGTCCGCGCGCACATCACTCGCCCCCGACAGCGCGAAACGCGTCCCCGTATCCCCGGACGCTCTATTATTGGAGAGACTTAGCTGTGTTTGTGCGGAGTTTATTTCTCGGAGAAGACGGATCTCTTCCTCCTGCCGGCGGAACGTCTCGGCGTATTCTCTCTCTCTCTGCGCCTGTTCCTCGCGCATGTCGCGGTTCTGGCGAATCACGGCCTGTATTGTGACGACTTCCGCCGTCGTCTCTGCAGTGTCCGACTCCGTTGTCCTCGACGCCGCGGCCTGCGAACGGGTCTTCGGCGGGGTGTGAGTGGTCGTCATTCTATCCCGGACGAGCCCCCAAAATGTTGCACTCCGGCGACTTTCGCACGCTCCCTAGGCACTCCCGCACTCGGTCGCGCGTTAACTCGCGTACCGCGGAATAAGGGAACACAGGTTTTAGGAACGAAAGGATAGTTTATTGCAAATGTTACAATCATAGAACGAGAACCGAAACGTTCGCTCGAGTTTCAGTCCGGAGAAAATCTGAAAGCCGGGCTGTATCAACAACGCATAGCAACGCCCGTTGCTAAAGACGCTCCGCGGCGGAAAATACCGGGCGAAGCTGCGAACTCAGCGCGAGTGCAACAATATATATATATATATATATATATATATATATATACATATATATAGTACATATATTCTCTTTGCTCCTGCTTTAAGCGAATCTATTTCCTGCCGTAAGCCGCCTTCGGGCCATTTTGTTGCAGGTATTAGCAGGTTTTTTGTTGCTTGTCACGTGCTATCATTATCTTTCTGGTGCTTGCTACCTAATTAGAAGCATTTCTGTGGCAAATATCATCGCTTGTTCTAACCTAATTCTTGGCTGTTCCTGTGGAAGACGTTGATCTCAGCTGCGCATGCGCCTATCGTTGCCGATCTTCCCTATCTACATGCTATTTTCTGAACACGTGCTATCTAAGTGACGGCTGACTCTGCGATATTTCTTGTGATCTATACGGAACACTCTGATCGCGGATCGATACTACAGAACTCTACTTTTAAGTGATTAAGCGATTGTAGATAACACATGCAGCGTACGTGTGTTAAGTGTACTAAACGGATTGCTGGTGAATCTGTTTCATGTGCTGAGTGTCATAGAGCATTTCATCCGGGTTGTGTCAAAGCTTATGTAGGTACGAAGTCCGCTA
>JASTWP010002574.1:0-40290 GCA_030770255.1 Temnothorax ravouxi | reverse complement strand
GATGACCTATGTCTTAAGCTATGCTCAAGAACCATCAAAAATATTTCACTTCTTGATTTATCAACACAAATATCAATACGAGCTGAAAAATCATCGTTACAAATAAAATCTTTTACATTTCGTGAGCGGCAAATATCATTATCTTTATCATCGTAATCTCTTAAATCGTCATATATATTCACATCCCATTCCAATTGTTGGCTTCTTCTACAATAAATCTGAAACATTTTTTATTTATTATTAAATACATTTTGAAATTGTTTTTGAATTTTATTGAAGCATGTTTAACAATTGACTTTGTTATAAAGAAAGCTGATTAATTAATTATTGTTGTAGTGTAATTAGAAAACATCTTTGTGTTTATAATATTCAATATTATTGAATAATGAATAATTTTTTAGAAAAGTACATTCCAATAAAATAGTAGTGATTTGAAATTTGTATATAGATGATCATTATGAATAAATGAAAAAGTTATTTAAATAATATTAAAAAAATTATTTAAGTTATTAAATTTGTTAACTTGGTCATCATAGATATCAGTGGAATTAACATTTGTTGTTTGCTGAATTTCATGAATATTGTGAATTGAATCCTGTAGCACTTCACGTTGATCGTCAATAAATTTCTTTTCTTTATCAATGTTGTTGAATTGTTTAACTTCTTTCATTTCTTCGTAATTATTTAAAATTTCGTGCATTGTATCGACATCGTTATTAAAAGATGCATTACTATTCGTGCAATGAGCCCCTTCCATTTCAACATTTTGATGACTTTTTGTAGCATTATCGACGTCTTCAAAATTCTAAAAAAAAAAGATTAATATTTATTTATTTTTATTTTTATAATAAACTTTATTCATAAATATTATTTGCTGTATTCGACAAATGTTATTTTGAAAAAAATTTAATTTAGTAGCTATTTTTATAACTTGTTACATGGTATATGAAAGTATCTCACTGAGAACTATAAAAGCAATTGGATGAAAATGGCATTATGAAATATAATTTATAGACATTACTAGAGTCCCTCTAATAAGAGTCGCGACACGTAGCAGCAACTTTTGATTGGTTCGCATTTTCGGCAAAAGCACGAGAAACAGAAAGAGAAAGAAATATAAGAGAGAAAGAGAAAGCAACATGAATGTATATCACTTTCTCTCTCTTATTTTGCCGAAACTCAAGATGTCGCGACTCTTATTAGAGGGACTGTAGACATTACAAATATAAGATTCTACGATTTTTATACAACTATTGATTCTAGGTATTATAAAAAAAAAAAAAAAAAAAAAAAAAAAAAAAACAGAAAAAGTCGATTAAAACCAATAAAAATTCAATTAATTCAGTCTTAATTTTGGTACCAATTTCCACATTTTAATCCAATTGATTTCGTGTAAAAATCGATATAACTATATTACGGCTGATAAAAAAAATAATCCGTCCAGAAGTTAACAGGGCACATCACATTATTTCATCGCAATTGGGTTGTCTCTATAAAAGTTGCTAATTCGTCTACATATTCAATGAGGAAGATTACCATCAGGAATTTTTATACGAAGAATTTCGTCACAAGATATTACACTTTAATTGTTTGTGATATATATCTTTAATTGTTTGAGGCTGATAAAAAAAATAAACCGTCCAGAAGTTAACAGGGCACATCACATTATTTCATCGCAATTGGGTTGTCTCTATAAAAGTTGCTAATTCGTCTACATATTCAATGAGGAAGATTACCATCAGGAATTTTTATACGAAGAATTTCGTCACAAGATATTACACTTTAATTGTTTGTGATACATATCTTTAATTGTTTGAGGCAAACGTAAATCTGTTACAAAGAAATGTTGTAGACACATTTTTCCTACAGGATCAATTGATATTTTTTGATTTTGCAAAAAATAATAAATAAAAGTAATTATCTACACATTCATACAAAGATAAAGGCTCACAAAGATTAAAAATCAGTTTGTAATAAAAGGGCATCGAGCCGTAACAAGGTGTTCGTGTTCCTTAAGCAATTAATATATAAGTTTAACAAACGTTTCGGTCACATATAGGACCATCTTCAGTGTCGAACAAATTAACAATACTTTGTCATCGGTTTGACAATTACAAAATTAAACAAATGTCAATAACTAAAATTAGCGCACGTTTATGTGTTCGTGATTGATACGTCATGCTGAAATAATGATATACAAATTAAAACCGTGTGTTTAAAACAAATAAATAAATTATATACATACTTGAGAGATCGTATCGTTTATCGTGAAGTCGAGTTAACAATATCGGTATGTGCTCTGGTACATGTCGACCACGGAAGAGAGAGATATGCCTCTGTATATAAGAATCGCTAAACAAACCCGCTAAACAAACAAAATGACACAGAATCTCTTTCGGACGGCTATCTTTCAGTTCTTAATTTGTTTCCTACTTAGTTTCGGTTCTCACTCTCCCTTCCCTTTGTGTTTCCCCTTCCATGTTCTCTTTCCTCAGCTTATATTCTTATATACAGAGGCATATCTCTCTCTTCCGTGGTCGACATGTACCAGAGCACATACCGATATTGTTAACTCGACTTCACGATAAACGATACGATCTCTCAAGTATGTATATAATTTATTTATTTGTTTTAAACACACGGTTTTAATTTGTATATCATTATTTCAGCATGACGTATCAATCACGAACACATAAACGTGCGCTAATTTTAGTTATTGACATTTGTTTAATTTTGTAATTGTCAAACCGATGACAAAGTATTGTTAATTTGTTCGATACTGAAGATGGTCCTATATGTGACCGAAACGTTTGTTAAACTTATATATTGAATTGCTTAAGGAACACGAACACCTTGTTACGGCTCGATGCCCTTTTATTACAAACTGATATCTACACATTTTTTTAGAAACAAATTGAAAAAAGAAAAATCACTTATTTCTACCATATGCAAAAAATCCAATAATTAATCCATTTTTCAGCTGTGTTGTACCTTCCCAATCAGCAAAAAAATGTTTTTAAAAATATTTTTAAAAACATTTGGAAAACATTTTTGAAAACATTTTTAAAAATGTTAAAAATCATGGGTTAACACACCTTTTTTTCATTGAAAAAATATTTATTTTAACATTTAAAAAAACATTTTTTTAATGTTTAAAAAATGTTTATTTTAACGTTTAAAAAGACATTTTTTTAGTATTTAAAAACGTTTATTTTAACGACAAAAAAATTATTTATTTTGAAATTTTATTATTTTTTAACTTTGTTTCTTAAGGGGCACAACTAGTGTGACTGCCCAAAAAAAAGGTAATTTTCGGGAATTTATTAAAAGAAAAGTATTGCATCGAATGTTTTGAAATTTTGAGAATATATTTGTGTATAAATGATCTATGTGCAGTAATTTTTTTGTATGAAAATAATCAATTTTCAGCGACTTATGTGTCATCTCCCGAGTCTCTAAAAAAAAAAAGTTCTCCCACTGCTGCAGTGATTGCGGCCTTCAGAGTGCCCGAAATAAAAAAACAAAAAATGTCCGTTAAACTAGAAGGTACTTCCCGTACAATGACGCAGGATTATAAAAAAAAATTAAAATCCAACAAAATGGCGGAGTTTTGAAAAAAAAAATTTAAATTACGCTTAAAAATCTCGCGGTTTTTTGCATGGCAAATTGACATTTTTCATTCAATCAAAAAACTGGAGGGTCATTGTATGGAAAAACAAATACTAAACACGCTCCAAAAAAATTCAAGTCGATCGGATGATTTGTATTCGAGTTAGAACTGCAGCAGACCTCTCAGCTTATGCACGTTTCTGACCGACTAGCAGCTACTCTTTAGAAGGCTGCCGTTCAAAAACTATTTGAGATCCACCCTTAAAACTTTATATGTTATTCTTGAAGCTATAGACTATCGAAAAATGCAAAAAAAAAATAATTGATTTTTCAAAAGTGTCACACTAGTTGTGCCCCTTAAGATGCAGATGCAGTCTACTATGATTATAAATATTTTCTCGAATCTAAAAAATCTGGGAAAAAAAAAACACTTACCTCGGTGGGATTCAAACTCGGGACCTCTGGATCGTGAGCCAACTGCCTTACGTGATAGACTACTTCTTAATTTAATGAAGTGTTATACATATATAGTCTACATATGTTATAACCAGCGCAAATATATAATTTTTCAAAAATCATCTTAAGAAACAAATTCAGTTTAAAAAGAGTAATAAAATTTTGAATTGGATATGTGATATAATATTTCTTAATGTCCGGTGAATGTCAGAAACCAGTGCCGGCTCATTACGAAATTCACCCGGGATGTCGAATAAATATTAAGTAAATGTTTTTTCAAATTATTATTGCAAGTGAATAAGTAATGTAAAATAAATATTAAATTAATGTCGAATAAATATTAAATAAATGTTTTTTCAAATCATTATTGCAAATAAATGAGTAATGTAAAATAATTATTAAATTAATGTCGAATAAATATTAAATAAATGTTTTTTAAAATTATTATTGCAAATGAATAAGTAATGTAAAATAAATATTAAATTAATGTCGAATAAATATTAAATAAATGTTTTTTCAAATCATTATTGCAAATAAATGAGTAATGTAAAATAAATTATTAAATTAATGTCGAATAAATATTAAATAAATGTTTTTTAAAATTATTATTGCAAATAAATAAGTAATGTAAAATAATTATTAAATTAATGTCGAATAAATATTAAATAAATGTTTTTTAAATTATTATTGCAAATGAATAAGTAATGTAAAATAAATATTAAATTAATGTCGAATAAATATTAAGTAAATGTTTTTTCAAATTATTATTGCAAGTGAATAAGTAATGTAAAATAAATATTAAATTAATGTTGAATAAATATTAAATAAATATTTTTTCAAATCATTATTGCAAATAAATGAGTAATGTAAAATAATTATTAAATTAATGTCAAATAAATATTAAATAAATGTTTTTTAAAATTATTATTGCAAATGAATAAGTAATGTAAAATAAATATTAAATTAATATCGAATAAATGTTAAATAAATGTTTTTTTAAATCATTATTGCAAATAAATTATTAATGTAAAAGAAATATTAAATAAACGTTAAATAAACGTTTAATAAATATTTTTTCTAAATCATTACTTCAAATAAATAATTAATGTGAAATAAATATTTAATAAACATTAAATAAATATTATTTTTACAATGGATTGTATAAATGTATAATTAATAAAAAATAAATATTAAAAACACATTTAAAAAACATTGTCTGCTGATTGGGTTAATAAGTTAATCGACTATTATGAGCTATTCCCAGCACGGATATGTTTCAATTTTATGACGAAACCTTTAATCGTTAAAATAATGTAAGTTTACTTAACAATTACTTACAAGACTGTATGCTTGCATTACAGAATTATATTTTAATCTTTTCTTAATCCTTGGACTAACATCTTCTATATTGCATGAGCGCAAATAATTTTTATATCTTCTGGGACGTTTCTTAGCCATAATTCGTGCAGAATTTTCTACATACAATACAATATCAATGTTTATTAATTTTATAAACCATACAACATACAACAATATTCGAGAGGGATTGAACATATAGCACGCGAGTGTATAAACAATGAATTATTTAACATCTCTTATTCACCTGTTAAATGTATGAAATTAAAAATGACTGAAATATTTCTCTATAGTAACCGATAAATAAGAATAGTAATTTCTAGTTTTGAAATAATTTTTTTTATTTGATGTATTAACTGAATTAATGAAAGTATAACGATATTTCTTCAGATATTAATAACTTATCAAAATATTTTTGATACGTACATGAAATAGTAAAATTATGTACAATTGTTTCACAGATATTCATTATTAATATATTAATAAAAAATTGAATAAACATACGGCTATTGATTACATTTGTAAATCATTATAAGTTGATTTCAAAGATAATAAAAATTATTTATTATATTTTTCATCAACACTCACCTATTAAATTAAAAAAAAAGTATAAGAGGTAAATAACAAAAATTCCACGTGCCCGTAATGTGAACGTTAATCTATAAAAAGGAAATTGTGAAACATTTACGATATGTACATACTTTTTATAATAATATATAATAAAACTTATCAAGAGACACGGTAGTGTCTCGCGCCAAGTACACGCGGAGCGAGACCAACCGTGACTCTTTTACGCGACGCGACGATTTGCAAGTACTCGAGATGTTGAGATCTCGATAACGAGTGAACGGATCAAGTTCTAAATAGGCTTGATCGATAGCTTGGGGTCGATTTGGGGGGGGGGTCCGTTCTTTTCATTTTTCCGCTACGTGCCCTACGAGCGGAGATATTGCGACGCAAAGTCGAAATGTGAAAATTTTATATTAAGATACTCCTTCTTCTTCTTCTTCTACTGACGCCGATATAACATACATATAACAGAGATAACAGAGAAACGTCACTTTCACTTTTTCGACACTGGCGGCCAGCGGCGTTAGTATCGCAGTGCAGTGCAGTGCAGTGCAGACAGCGCGGACAGTGCGGACAGCGCGCTGTCACAGTTAAATAACCTAACCTAACACGGTAGTGTCCCGCGTCAAGTACGCGCGGAGCGAGACCGACCGTGACTCTTTACACGCGACGCAACAATTAATATTTTTTCTGATTCAAGGTAATTTTTTTATATTACATGTAATTATCCTATTGTTATACGACGCGAAGCGAGACCGCACCGTGACTCTTTTACGCGACTAAGTGCATGTGACAGGAATTATAATAGTTTACGTTTACGTGAATATTACTTCTGTAGTAACTTATACGAACGATATCATCGTAGTTACTCTAATAAAATCTCCCGTTTATGCGGAGGAATTATCGTATTGTTCGTAAGTTACTACAGAATTAAGTAACGCTCGCGTAAACGTAGTATAGGTTAGATTATACAAATTTTACATAAAACGCGAGATTCACTTATGGGAGCTTTCCAGCAAGCGACACAAGTCGATACAGGTATCGTTTTATCTTTGTTACTCATTGCCAAAAAAGAAAGATAGAACGAACGTTTGTGTCGGCTTGTGTCACTTGCTGGAAAGTTCTCTATGTATGCAAGTTTAACGCGAAATAATTTTCCTAAATGTAAAAATAACACGATGTTATATATGCGGTTTGACGTGATTTAAGTATACACATAATTTTGCTTCGTATTAGGTATCACAAATGCTGGATTTAGCATTTAACGTGAGCACAGATAGTAGCGAAAAACGTGAAGCCGCTATGAACAATTTGCTTGTGCTCGCACGTGAAAGAGTTGGTGCCGACGAGATCTTCAAAAAGGAAGGCGTATCTAAAATCATTCAACTTGTGAAAGTGGAAAAGAACGAAGACGTGATCTGTACTGCGATTCGCATTATAGGCGAATTATGCAAAAACAATATTAGTCGAACCGACTTCATTGTGGAACATGTCGGTTTGCTTTGGTGTTTGGAAGTAATGAACAGCACGTCTGCAGAGAGAGTTAACGCGTCTCAATATTGTTTGCAGGTAAATATCGAGTAAATTACGTGTAGTTATTATACATATTTAAATAATTGAAATTTTTGTTTCAAAATATATCGAACATTTACAGCGGCATGAGTGAAGAACCCGATTCAAAACCCGACGATGCGTTATGCGAAGCGTATAAGATAAGAAAGAAATTGACACGATTCTGTCGAGCTTGCTGAATAGTGTAACAAGTAGAATGCTAACAGGCTTTGCCAGAGACGCAATAATAGAACTTATTATGCGTAACATTCATTATATCGCATTAGACTGGGCCGAACGATTTGTCGAACTTCGCGGTTTGCAAAAATTAATGGAGGTGGCCGGTGAAATGGAGGGATACGAATTCAAGTCCTCGATAGACATCACATCGTCCACACGAACTAAAACCAGTATGTGTTTAACAAAAATATATGAAAACATGTACTGTGATGCTGCTGAGGAAAAATTTATCAACGCTATTGAAGAATTTATTAAAGATAAATCGCTTTCACCTGATACAGAATCCAAGGTATTATCTTCCAAGATTTTTTTAATTATAGATATACCATATGAAAAATGCCAGCTTAGGAAAAAGTGTTATAAGATAGCCTCAAAAGTATTTCTAAATGAACAGAAGTTTGAGGATCTGCGATTTCATTCGAAAACATTTGAGATGATTGTTCAAGAACTACCAGATAAAGAGACAGTCACAGGCACCGATCAGATTGTCGTGTTCGTAAAAAGGTGGTTACCAGCAAAATTGCAATTTGGACAATTCCAAGAAATTGTTATGGATAATAGAACGGTCGAAGAACTGAAAAAGAAAGTAAGATGTGTAAAAAAAATCGCTTTGTATTAATGAAAAGATAAAATGGACTTAAATTTTTCATTGTTCTTCTTTCTAGCTTTCAGCAATATCAGATATTCCGGAAGAGCATATAGATATAGCAAAGGGAAAAGGTAGTTTTCCATATGACCATTCTGTGCTTCAAATCCAAAATGAGCATGATTGGAGTGAACATCATGATAGTTTATCTTTCAATTTTGAAGATGGTGCCGTCTTCTTACACAGGTATGCATATATTCATTATATTTCTTGATTGTTAAATCTATGTGAAGTACCTTTTAATCTCACTAAGTTTTTTGGTTTGTTTTACAGGGACAATAGAGAAAAACCAAAACAATTAAATGCCGACGAGGTAATGGAGATCGCTTTTAAGGAAAATTCACGCTTAACATCGCTTTCTACTACTTCGAGTTACAGTCCACGTCGGGAGAGAGCACTTAAAATATATTTGGATATCGAATGATCGTCCACTAGAGAGAGAGCACCAATCTCCTAAAATTCAGTTGCTAAATAGACAGATGTGCGAACACAAAACATTTGCACATAAAATGATTGCGTGTTGGGTATTTGCGAAATCGATATTTCTTCAAATGCCAAATGTTTTGTGTTCCAGTGAGTCTTCAGCATTTCAAAGCTTCTGCATTCCTAAAGATTTTCGGCTTTTTTTTGAAATTATTGGATTTTTTAAAGTGTTTGGATTCATGAATTGTTATATAGTAACACGGAATCCCGGTATTCGTACCTGATTTTGAGATTTCTAGAATTATGAATGATTTATATGAAGTGTAAAATATGTCCGATATCACCTGGTCTGTTGAATCAGTTTTCCATCTGTAGAATCAAACTGAGCAGTACGATTAATCATAAAAAAAACTAATAATAGCGATGAACAAATTTTCTGATTTAATGAAAATTCATGTGTGTTATTGACTTTTCAATATTTTGCATGACAATGTAACTTGTGTTCCTGTTACTCTACTATTTTCGCGAATCTGCTCGGTTTTCTCTATTGTACATAGATAAATCTTTATATCTTTATGTCTGTTAAAATATATTTATAAAATAGGCATTGCTCTTTGTTGGAAACAGTTATATGTCTAGTATTGTATAACTGCACTGTATATACAAAAAGCTACCGATACTTTTGTTATCACTTATCTGGCACAATGATGAAACTTGTATTTTTCTAGCGTATCAAACTTATGGGTTTGCTACTTCATGAAACTTTACTCCATGAGTTTTGTCAATCATTTCTGAGTCTAAAATGTATTGTATAGTATTTTAGCAGTTATCGTGTGATGGCATGTGTCAAATCACTCAATGTGATCAATTTTTTAATAACAAATATGTTATCATATGTACGTTTTATTATTTTTCAATTAATTTTCGGAAATAACGACAGAAAAAGAAAGATTTTTAGAAAGATTTTGTGAGAGAAACAGACGATTTTACACGTTCTCTTATTCCTGACCATACTACCGATATACAAAACTTGGGAGCATATTGCTATTCAATATTACATTTGATTACTGTTTGTACTTTAAGAGATATACATATCATTGCGTTATCTTTGCAATAATACTAAATACTAAAAATAGCTTCTTGTGGGTTCCGAAGATGTGTACGGTAGTGTTCTAGCTTGAAAGTGTGAAATATTCATCGTTTTAGCAGCCAATATTTATTCGCTTGGAAGCTGCTTCCTGTTGATTTTTTTTTCCTCGTAAGGATGAAAGATTGATGAACTAGACCAAGTGGTAACTTAATAGTTCTATTTGTTGCGTCTTTATTTATTTTTGTTATCCTCTATTAACGTTTTATTTATCATTTGAAGCTAGGTTTCACATATCGTTTGATCATCGTTTTTATAATCGTTGAATGAAGAAAAAAAAATGTCGATGATTATCTTTAAAAAAATGTCTGATACTATCTTTTAGCAAGGTAGATAACAATATTCCGCACTTCACTGTCGTGGCATAAAATTATTTTGTTTCAAAAGATGGAGACTAAGCTTTCGGATTAATCCAGATGTACGCATATATACTGTATATATTGGATTAATTGTTTACTTAGATATCGATGATTCTTGCGCGATATGCTAACACATTTTTTTCTATGCAAGATTTCAATGCAGTAGAAACTAGTTAACTGAGAAAAAGAGTCTATAAATGATTCGTAACTCGTGCAATTGCGCTCAACTGGAAACGTTTGGCAGTTATGAAATGTTAATATTTAATATTGTTGTTAAACATAATATAGAAATATTTTTCTAGGAAATATATACAAGTAAGGTTACAATCATTAAATCGCTCACAGTGCTCACGTACATAACTTTGTTGCGCGCTGTGATTAATTCAATTTATTATAATTTATTATAATTTTTTAACAAAGCAAAATATAGCGATAATATGGCGTAATGAACATCTTTAAGTAATATAGCTTTGAATACATTTAGTAGCTTTTGTATATTCGTCAGTTTAATCCTTGAAGTTATTAAGACTTGCATCAATTTTTACCGCAAGTTCTCTTACATCTTTTATACGCCTTCTGTAAAATATAGCATATTCAGTACAGCAAAAGGAACAGTGTTGTGCTAAGATTTTAGCCATTATTTTATATTATTGTAATACAGGAATAAAGATGTTTGTAAATAGCATAATCTCCTTTACATGTGCATGTGTTTAGTAAAGAAAATTTATTTCTATATGTACATACAGATCCTTGTTGTTGAACACTACTATACTCGTCCAAGACGTTATTCGCGACATTTACAATCTCTCTGTTTTTCTCTTCAATCGCTCTAAAAAAAAATGTGTCATCTTGAAGTGATTGATTTTTCTAAAGGATTTAAAAGTTACGCTTTGCGAAGACATAAGATATACGTTAGCTGGAAAATCGATTCACGGCGGTATTAGAAAAAGACGGAAAGTTATGCGGTCGGTTCTTCAACAATATAAGGGGTGAACGTTTCGCGACTAGGTTAATCCACTTGCATATTGGTCATTGCGATCTCGCTCTTGTACTTGACTCATCGTCATGGGACTAGCTCCATTGTTCGCGAAGATACTTTTCTCTTGTTCTCTCTTCTGCTACCCTAAGGCGCGCGCGCGCGTATGTGTGTGTGTGTGTTTGTGTGTTAAATTGTTGTTTTCTTTAGAAATAATAGTCCGTAACACCTTTGGCTTCACACCTTGTACATACTGTTTATAAGATTATAAGATATATTGTTTATAAGATGCGTAACACTACAAAAAGGCGTGATATCCGTACAAAATTACCTTTCTTAAAAAAAAGGTAAAAAAAGGCGCCAAGTACACGCATAGTAGTGTATATGTTGTTACCTCGAGAAAAAAAGAAAGTGGTAGTATTATACCTCGAAAAAACCTAAGTAACAAGTAGTAGACGTAATCTTTGTATCTCGAAAAAATCTAAGCAGTAGTATCTTTATTTCAAAAAAATTATAACCCAAGTGATAGACATCACAAAATTATGTTACCTTATCAAAACCTTCCTCATGGAGGAAGCAATGTGTAGGTTTCTACTTGCACACTTAAAAACTATAAGGAAGCAATGTGTAGGTTTCTACTTGCACACTTAAAAACTATAAGAAAGCAATGTGCAGGTTTTTACTTGCACACCTAAAAATAATTTGCATACTTAAAAATTGAGACAAACCAATGTGCAAGTTTCTACTTGCACACCTAAAAACTATATGGAAGCAATGTGTAAGTTTCTACTTGCACACCTAAGAACTATGAGGAAGCAATGTGCAAGTTTCTACTTGCACACTATGAGGAAGCAATGTGCAAGTTTCTACTTGCACACTATGAGGAAGCAATGTGTAATTTTCTACTTGCACACTATGAGGAAACAATGTGCAAGTTTCTACTTGCACACTATGAGGAAGCAATGTGCAAGTTTCTACTTGCACACTTTTTTATTATCCTAAAACATCATTTTTTGATGTCTCATTTATTGAGACTTGAGATGTTCTAACTGTTCTCCTTAATAAAAAGAGATAGTACGAATCGTAAGTGAGTAAACTAAAGTTTAAAGTTAACCGACGTTTGTAAAATCACGATAATAGATTTCCTCGTCACCTATGAGGTACTATTGTTGACGCGTTTTTTTTTAAAGTGGTTTCCCCTGTAGGCCTAATCCACGATATCTTGTTCAGACTCTATGTCTTGTTCAGACACGATGTCTTGTTCAGACTCGATGTCTTGTTCAGACACGATGTCTTGTTCAGACATGATGTCTTGTTCAGACACGATGTTTTGTGCAGACATTATATTGTTTACACACTCATCTTTGTGACAAATATGTCTTGTTCATATACGATGTCTTGTTCAGACACGATGTCTTGTTCAGACTCGATGTCTTGTTCAGACACGATGTCTTGTTCAGACATTATATTGTTTACACACCCGTTTTTGTGACAAATATAATGCCTTGTTCATACACGATGCCTTGTTCAAATACGATGTCTTGTTTAAACATGATATCTTGTTCAAACACGATGTTGCAGACATAATTTTTTTACAAATTAACATAAACAGAAATATGAAAATGCAATGAGTGTTGTGACGTGACAAGTCGCGTCTCCTTCCCGGACGGGCTCGGCCGAGGGGAATTCGGAGATGCCTTCTCGTCGAAGCGAGGGGAGGGCAGATGCGTACCTTTAATCGGTCTAATAGCATTTAAATTTAAGGGATTGCCAGGGGTAACCGGAGTCCACCTGTAACGGCCGTGAGCCGCAACGGGGGAGAGCTGTCAGGATTAAGGAAGCGGCTGGAGGAGGCATAATCGACAGTCGGGTCGCCCGGACCTCCCCGCAGGGCGCCTGCGTGTCGCCGACTGGAGCTTGCCATACATTCGGTCGCGGCAGCGACGGAAGAGGACCCCGGGGCACGCCCGAGCCAATACTAAGGCCGGGGTGCCGAGCGACCCAGGGAAGTGCGCAGCCCTGGGACCGCCACTACGAGGAGTCCCCGGCGGACGGGGCCGAGGCCCGGCCAGCCTGACCCCGAACGTCGACTCGATCATCGCGGCCCGGACAGCCGGTTGATTTGAAAAGCCCGCGTAGGGCCGAAGGTAGTTGGAGCGGCGCCGCCGGAAAGGGAGGCGCGCGAGCAGCCAAGGGACCGACGAGAGCGCCCTAGAGTTGGAGTGGCGCCACCGGAAGTGGCGGCGCACGAGTGACGGGCGCCGAGAGCGCGAGGATCGGCGATCTGGTCGGGCGGCGCGCGACGGCGCAGGCGCGGGGAACCGGCGCGATCCCGGCAGAGGAGAGCATCGTCACTGTCGTGCCGGCGTAAAACGAGGAAGCATCGCCCGAAGTACGAGCCGCCCGGACGAAGGAAAGAGCATCGGAAATTGTAAGGTTACCACCCTGGCGTCCCCGCGATAGGAAGGAGGGTTCGCTCGAGGCGCTGGCCCCAGTCGCGTGTTTGTTAACTTGGCGCCGTAGGAATTACCGGCGACCCGCCGCCTGAACGAGTACCTTCGCTACCTTGTGCTCTTTGTGTTCGTGCGGGGCCACGCCGACAGTGAACCCTCATGTAAGTAGAGACCTGGTGCCCTCCCCGGGAGCACCGTCGCGGCCGACAGTCGCGTGGCGTTATTAATCGTGTCGTGCTGGCGTTGTGAATCGTGTCGTGCTTGCGTTGTTAACTGTGGCGTACTTGCGTTAATGATCGTGTCGTGTTCGTTCGCGTTAATTGGAAGGATCGTGCCGCGTATTCGTTTAATCGTATCGGGAAGGACCGCGTATCGTGAAGGGAGGCTGTGAGCCACGAGTGGCCATGTGCGTTTATGAAGGGCACTCGGACTCGTAGTCGAATATCGTGTTCGGGTCCTCGAGGACGGCGAAATCGGCGTTGGAAGGACGGGAAAATCGCCGGGATTGGCGCGGGGCCGCGGAATCTCCGTGTTGTGAGAAGATTCGGGATTCGCGGGGCAAGCCGCGGGATCGTCCGCGATACGAGTCCGTTTTGTGTTCGGAGGGCGACCGCTGGCCGGCAGGGCCGATGCGGCGAGATCGCCCGTAATTCTGGTATCGTGCGGAATCGAGGTGGCCCGAATATTAGTAGGCGTGGATGGAAGTGCGGTCGGTAGTTTTGCGGCTTAAGAATTCGTGTGCGTTTGTAGAGAGGTACCGCGTTACCTTAGTTTATTGCGAATAATGGTAAGAATTCGTGTGCGTTCGTCGTGAGGTACCGCGTTACCTTAGTTTTACGTGTATTGCGAGTAATGTTATTGCGAATAACGTTTCTGTTCTAGATCGCGTTAATTGCCCTTGAATTCGTCGCGTTAACTTCTCGCGTGCGTCGATCGTGTCAATTGACCTTGTCGCGTTAGTTTATTCTCGCGCGTTAAATTACGTTCTTGCGGTAGGTCAAGCCGCCTGTGTTCTTGCGCTAATCTGTTCGACAATTCGCTGTACATTCGATTGGAGAGCCTAGCGTTGGCCTCTCCTTATGTCAAACAATACACCTGATACATTGTTATTCAAATATATTACATCTAATTGTTTTCCAATGTTCTTTGTGGTTAATTGCGTCACGCCTCCTCTCCGAATTCCCCGAAAAGAAGCTACGCCCTGAGGTATCGCGTAGGATCGTGTATCGAGTAAGGTATCGTACGGTGCACCGTACGATACCTTACTCGATCCACGATCCTACGCGATACCTCAGGGCGTAGCTTCTTTTCGGGGAATTCGGAGAGGAGGCGCAATTAACCACACAAAACATAAGAAAATAACAAAGTGTAATATATATTTCAATCAAACAGTGTTTTCATGTGTATTCCGTTTAATAAGGATGAATAAGGAGAGGTCGACGCTAGACTCTCGTGGCGAATGAACAGCGGTGAAACGGAATGTCGAACCGATTAACACAAGAACGCAGGCGGCCTGAATTACCGCAGGAACGCTACGGAAATTATTTAACGCGCGAGACTGAGCTAACGCAACAAGGCCCATCGACACAATCGGCGCACGCGAGAAGTTAACGCGACAAATTCACCGACCGCCAGAGAAATTAACGCAATCTAGCACGGAAACGTTATTCGCAATAACATTACTCACAATACACGCAAAACTAAAGTAACGCGGTACCGCGGTGGTGCGACTTGTCGCACCTGGCGCCCATTGCATTCTTGTTATTGAGTATTTAATTGAGCAACTGGATTGAGCGCCTTAATCCTCGATAGCCCTCCTCCGGATAGCGAGACCGGGGGAAAAAGCGTCGCAGTGTATATATCATCCTGTATGTATTATATTCTTTAAATTTAAGTTTTTATTCTTCCGGAAAAGGCAGTAATTTTTTTTCTTTAATAATCTTCAGACAATGCCTACGCATCTTTAGCATATCTGTTGAATATTTTTTAATAGATGGATTTTCTCCCCTTGCTATTGATATAGCAAATGCTGCTGCAAATATACCACACGATGCTAGATCCGGCTGCTTTGTAACTTTTTCAAATATTACATTATTCTGGGTTAAATTAGGATATCGCTTTTTAATGTATTTTTTTTCAACTAATGTTAGATCGTCATAAGAATGCGTCTCAAAATACAAACTATCATATATATGAAGTTTTACACCGTCATAATAAATACAATGCCAGTGGTTGCCAGCTTTGATAACCTCCAACAATCTGAACATCTGGGGTAAAGATTGGATTAACCCAATGTAAACCAGTAATAAATAATACATCAACACGATTAAATTGAGTGTTATTTTCTATTATTTTCATAATTTTATTTAAAGGTCTATCATCTAGCCACGAATATTTTTCTAGCACGTTTTCTTCTAAAGTTTGTGGGGATGGATTAATCTCTACTGTATCTGCCTACTTTTACACTTTCTTTGTTATCTTTCCTAAATGTCTCATTAGTTTGTTCAGACATTACGTTGAATAAATGTTCTTCTGAATTTTTGTTTTTGTTAGAAGAATTTTCTTTTTTTAATTTTCAAACATCTTTACACTTGATATTAGTCTCTTGTTCTGCTCGTTTAATCCGATAAAAATAGGCTTATGATCTGAGAAATAAGTTTCGTATACTCCAGCACTATAATTTATTATTTCCTCCGATATAAATATTACATCTATCTGCGTATTAAAGTTTGTAGTTGACACTTGGGTACTAATTGCACGTTTAAATTGTAATTCATTTAAATGTTTTTCTAAAAATTCTCCTTTATTATACGAGTTGTAATTAAAGTCACCTATTATTAATTTTTTTTTTACTAACAGATTTGCTTAAAATATTATTCAATTCGTGCGTAAACATAGTTCTAGGTACTGAGGGAGATTTATAACCGGTAATGATCTCCACCTCATTTATGTTCATGCGTATCAAGTCAATATGACGCTGTTGTCCATTTATAGTTTCATCTTTTTGTATATGGTCATCAATAAATGCGTTAAGTTCCTTCCTAATAAAACATATTATTCCTTTTGGTAAACGTTTATCATAATTATCTGTTCGGAAAATAATATTAAATCCTTCAAATGTCAAATTGTCTGTTGCGATTGTTTGTGTTTCTGCAAAAATTAATAAATCTGCTTGCTTATACCATTTATCACAAGATATATTAATCAAATTTTTATTCAGTGACCGTACGTTCTGGTAAATAATTTGATCCTGTGAACTTGGCACACCATACCTAAAAATCTTCAATTTTTTTTAGAGTTCTGACTTTATTTTGAATAGTTCTAGAGTTCTATATAAGCATTTTAAATAGTTCCGATGATTAAATACAAAAAAATCGAATTTGAAAATATGGTGCGCTAAGTTCACGCAGCGCACCAAATCATGAAAATCAATTATTTCTTCGGAGTTCTAGTTTGTTTTACAATAGTTCTACAGTTCTATATCAAATATATCAATAGTTCTAGCAATTAGAAGCAAAAAATCGATTTCTGAAAATCCAGTGCCCAAACTGTAACACCTATCTAAGAAAGGTAACAGTTCCGATCGGATCGTATTTTTGTGACATTTCACGTAGTTTTGCAAGAAATTTTAATCACTTTCCAGTAATGCAATTATTTTAAAATAAAAACTATATTTAACACATAAAAAATTTTCATTTCAGAAAAATTTTTTTACACGTTCTAGCAGATCTGATAAGAGTTCTGCGTAGCGTTCCCTAAGTTCTACAAAAAAGTTATATAAGTTTAGTCTGTGAAATAATTATTTTTCAAGTTTTCGCTGCTTTTAACATTTAAAAATCAACTTTTCGACGATTTTTGACAGTTCTGTGAGTTTTATTATAATTATCCTGTAGTTCTGAACGTATTTTAACATTTTCCGAAGAGTTCCGGCGATAAGCATTATTTATTCATTTTTTAAACAATTTTTTCTCTTAAGAAAGCCGCATTTACGGGTTTCTAAGTGTGGCGCTGGCGGATTTTCGACAGTTCTGTGAGTTTTATCCGTACAAAATTACCTTTCTTAAAAAAAAGGTAAAAAAAGGCGCCAAGTACACGCATAGTAGTGTATATGTTGTTACCTCGAAAAAAAAGAAAGTGGTAGTATTATACCTCAAAAAAACCTAAGTAACAAGTGGTAGACGTAATCTTTGTATCTCAAAAAATTTCGAAAAAATCTAAGCACTAGTATCTTTATTTCCAAAAAATTATAACCGAAGTGATACACATCACAAAATTATGTTACCTTATAAAAAAAGAGTCGCGCTTTAAGTGATCTATTACAATTACAAAAAAGAAATGATATCTCTGTAAATTACAGCGCCAATTACAAAGAGAACATATATATTGCCTCAAAAAATAATTGTTGCACTACTTTGAAAAATCTTTACATTGTGTCAATTAGAAAAAGAATGTATGATAACAATTTTATAAGATTAAAAAATTTTATTTAAATTTAACAAGGGAATACAAGATATTTAAATACAAAGTTTACATGTGTATTTTTTAGTGGTCACAAAGAATTACAGAGGTAACAGTACAAAATAAAAATATTTTATTAAAATATTTAATCCAACGAGAGAATACAAAGTATTTAAATACAAAGTTTATATATGTTTTTTTCAATAGAATAAAAGATTTAATCACAAAGAATTACAGAGGTAACAGTACAAAATAAAAATATTTTATTAAAATACATAAATTTTTCTTGTAAAAAAACTTGGCGCTGCTAGACCTCGAAATTGTAAATAAATAAATAAACTTATCCCATACTTAATTACAAGCCGCATTATTCGCCGTCGTCACACACACCCATATCACTCGCTCGCACATACACACCACGCTGATAATCATTTTGTTACTTCTGTCGCATTCTTCTCTGAATTATTTTTATTTATTGTTGTCCTTATTTATTTACAATTTCGAGGTCTAGCAGCGCCAAGTTTTTTTAGCCTATAAATTTTATAAGGTAACATAATTTTGTGATACACATCACAAAATTATGTTACCTTATAAAAAAAGAGTCGCGCTTTAAGTGATCTATTACAATTACAAAAAAGAAATGATATCTCTGTAAATTACAGCGCCAATTACAAAGAGAACATATATATTGCCTCAAAAAATAATTGTTGCACTACTTTGAAAAATCTTTACATTGTGTCAATTAGAAAAAGAATGTATGATAACAATTTTATAAGATTAAAAAATTTTATTTAAATTTAACAAGGGAATACAAGATATTTAAATACAAAGTTTACATGTGTATTTTTTAGTGGTCACAAAGAATTACAGAGGTAACAGTACAAAATAAAAATATTTTATTAAAATATTTAATCCAACGAGAGAATACAAAGTATTTAAATACAAAGTTTATATATGTTTTTTTCAATAGAATAAAAGATTTAATCACAAAGAATTACAGAGGTAACAGTACAAAATAAAAATATTTTATTAAAATACATAAATTTTTCTTGTAAAAAAACTTGGCGCTGCTAGACCTCGAAATTGTAAATAAATAAGGACAACAATAAATAAAAATAATTCAGAGAAGAATGCGACAGAAGTAACAAAATGATTATCAGCGTGGTGTGTATGTGCGAGCGAGTGATATGGGTGTGTGTGACGACGGCGAATAATGCGGCTTGTAATTAAGTATGGGATAAGTTTATTTATTTATTTACAATTTCGAGGTCTAGCAGCGCCAAGTTTTTTTTACAAGAAAAATTTATGTATTTTAATAAAATATTTTTATTTTGTACTGTTACCTCTGTAATTCTTTGTGATTAAATCTTTTATTCTATTGAAAAAAACATATATAAACTTTGTATTTAAATACTTTGTATTCTCTCGTTGGATTAAATATTTTAATAAAATATTTTTATTTTGTACTGTTACCTCTGTAATTCTTTGTGACCACTAAAAAATACACATGTAAACTTTGTATTTAAATATCTTGTATTCCCTTGTTAAATTTAAATAAAATTTTTTAATCTTATAAATTGTTATCATACATTCTTTTTCTAATTGACACAATGTAAAGATTTTTCAAAGTAGTGCAACAATTATTTTTTGAGGCAATATATATGTTCTCTTTGTAATTGGCGCTGTAATTTACAGAGATATCATTTCTTTTTTGTAATTGTAATAGATCACTTAAAGCGCGACTCTTTTTTTATAAGGTAACATAATTTTGTGATGTGTATCACTTCGGTTATAATTTTTGGAAATAAAGATACTAGTGCTTAGATTTTTTCGAAATTTTTTGAGATACAAAGATTACGTCTACCACTTGTTACTTAGGTTTTTTTGAGGTATAATACTACCACTTTCTTTTTTTTCGAGGTAACAACATATACACTACTATGCGTGTACTTGGCGCCTTTTTTTACCTTTTTTTTAAGAAAGGTAATTTTGTACGGATAAAACTCACAGAACTGTCGAAAATCCGCCAGCGCCACACTTAGAAACCCGTAAATGCGGCTTTCTTAAGAGAAAAAATTGTTTAAAAAATGAATAAATAATGCTTATCGCCGGAACTCTTCGGAAAATGTTAAAATACGTTCAGAACTACAGGATAATTATAATAAAACTCACAGAACTGTCAAAAATCGTCGAAAAGTTGATTTTTAAATGTTAAAAGCAGCAAAAACTTGAAAAATAATTATTTCACAGACTAAACTTATATAACTTTTTTGTAGAACTTAGGGAACGCTACGCAGAACTCTTATCAGATCTGCTAGAACGTGTAAAAAAATTTTTCTGAAATGAAAATTTTTTATGTGTTAAATATAGTTTTTATTTTAAAATAATTGCATTACTGGAAAGTGATTAAAATTTCTTGCAAAACTACGTGAAATGTCACAAAATACGATCCGATCGGAACTGTTACCTTTCTTAGATAGGTGTTACAGTTTGGGCACTGGATTTTCAGAAATCGATTTTTTGCTTCTAATTGCTAGAACTATTGATATATTTGATATAGAACTGTAGAACTATTGTAAAACAAACTAGAACTCCGAAGAAATAATTGATTTTCATGATTTGGTGCGCTGCGTGAACTTAGCGCACCATATTTTCAAATTCGATTTTTTTGTATTTAATCATCGGAACTATTTAAAATGCTTATATAGAACTCTAGAACTATTCAAAATAAAGTCAGAACTCTAAAAAAAATTGAAGATTTTTAGGTATGGTGTGCCAAGTTCACAGGATCAAATAATTTTTATTTGGTTTCCTTTTATAATTTTGGAATACGACAATTTAAGACACTTTTCTTCTTTTAGACGTTTTATTTCTAATTCCAATAAATTATTTATTGATGATTTTTTTGGTGATGTAAAACTTCCAAGAATATATAAATCAGATAATTTTGTTACTCTACTCAGCGCTACGTATAACATTGGCTTCGTCAAACGGTAATTATTTCTAAAATCAACACATACTTTTTCGTAAGTTTGACCTTGGCTTTTATGGATTGTCATAGCTTCAGCAGGTGTAATGGGAAATTGTTCCCTTACGATTTGATATCCCATTCTCTCATTGACGTTCAATACGACAGATAGCGGTGATAACGGAACTAAACACATTTCCATACAATTTTCAGTCATATATTTTATATATGGTCTTCGTTGTTCCACGCCAATTTTATTATTATTAAAATCAAGCCATATTTTAATTGGTTCATTTGTACCTGGTTTAAATGTTATATTTTTCAATATACCACAAGCTCCGTTAACTAGGCCTTCTTCTACATTTATATTAGTAATTATCATGTATTTGATACCTATTTTTAATATAACTTTGAAAGCCAAGCCACCACATTCTGTTCTTTTTCTTTTTTTTAATGACGTTAGTAATTTATTTCTTAATTTACTATTAACTTTTCCTAAAATTGTATCTTTGGATATAGATTCATAAGCTATACCATCTTTTAAATCGATTTTTAATTGATTAAAACTATCAACTGAGTGATTATCAGCATATAATCTAATTGCATCTTTTGGAACGTATTCTTCTGTCGTTTCTCTTGACTTAATTAAAACAATATTATTTTCACACATTGTTCCTTTTGCAAGGTTGTTAAGAGCTTCAATAAACGTTTTATCCTCTTTTTGTCTCATTATTTCTGTTAACTGAAAGAATTCAAATTCATTCCATAGAACATTTTCCGAAAATACGCTTAACATGCAAGATTTCGGACAAAGATATATTGAAGTATCCATAACCGGTGGTAATTGATAAAGATCACCGACCACCAGAACAGAAACTCCACCAAAGCTTTTATCACGACCCATTATTTGTCTTAATCTTGTATCCACTCTACTAAACATTGTACTACCTACCATAGATATTTCGTCTATAATTAATAATTTTAATTCTATTAAATTCTCTCGAATAGTATTTGCCACATCTGCTGACAATTCTGGCATTTGCCCTCCGTACTGTGTTACCGGTAAAGCAAAAGTAGTGTGTAACGTTCCACCACCTATTAGAAATGCTGCTTTTCCTGAAGGAGCACATAATAATATTTTGACCGAATTGTTTTTTTCTCCAGGTGTCTCGTTGAAATAATCCAATAATAACTGATAAATCGCGTTAATAACTGTGCTTTTTCCAACCCCTGCTGATCCGCTGATGAACAGTTTAATTGGTAAATTACCAGTTTTGAAACAATGTAAAACATGTATTGTGATTTCTCTCTGTTTGTCGTTTAATTTTTGAAGAATATTCATCATTTCTTCTTTAGTCGATTTAGGTGGACTACTTATTTTTCGTTTAGTGTTCTTTGAACAATCTGTTACACCTGTTTGACCGAATATATCTATCTCTTGCTCTTTCGGAATTTTTGTATTCATGAAAGATTCTACCTCTTCATCTTCTACATCTTGTTGATCTTGCTGTGCGTGAGCCAACGCATTATCAAGTTCTGTATCACCTATTACTGCAAATTGTAATCTATTTTTTTCAATTAAATGAATATTTTTTTTATAAAGTGTTTCACAATTTTGTGTCTCCACATCATCTGTTTCATTTTTCCAAGGTAAGAACAACAAAACCTGTTCTCTGAAATAATTATATCGGTCTTCTTGCAATTTGTAACGACGAAATATAATAATTTTCTGTTTTTTTCGTTCTCTAATTTCAATGTTTTCATTACATTCATTTTCACTATCACTTTGGTATGTAGTTCTTTTCTCTTCATAGTTCGCTGCGAATTCGGCAAGACAAACATCAGACAATTTTGATAATTCCGATTCTCGTATTTATCAATTATATTTTTGTAGTATATATCTGTTGATTCATCACTCATTTTTTTTAAATGTTTGTCATTTTTTAACATACGAACACGTTCTTTTTGCGGTGCAGTGTTAATATAAACAATAGCTCTACTGCACAATGAAAGTGGTAAGCCAAGGACATGATAAACAGCTTCTTGTGCAGACATAGTATTACCGTTTATAAAAACGTTTGCGATTTTTCTAAACTTCTGTCTAATATTCAAATTGCCATTTTCTAAATCTTTTGCTGCTTCTTTTAGTAATCGTGATAGTCCTGCGTCAACTTTTGTGACGTAATTAATCATGTATGAAGCACAACTGTATGGATCTAAAACAAATTGTATATCCTATGTTTGATTCAAGAAGAGTCAATATGGTTTTATTGTACGCATTAATTGCAACTTCGTTGCTTTGTCTTTTCAAGAATATCTTAGTTCTTGATAACGTACTTCTAATTGTTTGAATATAATTCTTTTCCGTCATTTCTAATCGTTCCAACATGTCTTCGAAAGATACTGAGTATATTTTTTTCGAAAAATAGTTGCATTAAATCTCTTTTTTTTTCTATTGGTTTTATCATTTTTTGTTTTCTCATTTTCTCCTAGTGGTTTGAGAATCATAGTTTCTTTCATCACAAACATTGGAATATTGAATCGACATGAAAATTTATTTTTTCGACCTTTGTAACATGTTGATTTGTGCCGATGTATTTGCAAACGTATCAATGGATTTTTATCATCGTAAGCACATGTAATGATTTTATCTATCCACTGTATTAACTTTTTATTCGCCTCTTCATTTTCTTCGTCGTAAATCGGTGCATTTTTGCAATATAAAAGATTATGTGTATGAACTGTACCTCTTGCTTGAAATTCTCGCCTCTGAAAATGGTCAACTACATAGTTTTCTTCAAATGGGCCATATTCATTCTGTAATATAGACATAATCAAATTGAATCTTTCCTCTATATATCTGACACACGTCACAGGATCTTCTCTTATTAATTTTGTTTTCTCTGCCATGTCTAAGTGTATTGCTTCATATGTACTGATGTTTTTATTTTCTCGTATTTTGTACAAAATTTTCAATAAATTAGGGTTTTTATGTTCGTATGCGGAAGCCGTAAAGAACAATGAGGGAATACCACATTGTCTAATCATACTAAGTAAATGTTTTTTCTTGTTTTCCCAATACGAGGGTGACGAACGTACTTGTTTCAAAAATTTGTATCCATCATTATAACGAATAGAATCATTTAAAAAATTAGAGTCTTTAATTTCTCCAGCAGTTAAGTTATTGTTTCTCTTCACTCTCCTTAAACAAATATTTATGTTGGACATTACTGACTTTTCTAATTTTTGTTTAGCCATAAATAAAATTCTTGTAGGTTGACACGATCTTCTATCTTTGTGTCCTTGCTTCAAATTTGATTCGTTGAGAGTACGTCAATTTATTCCTCTTGTCTAGAATTTCTCCTCCAAATATTCTTGGAAAACACAATTCATCAATATTTTCGGTTAAGTGCCAAGGTATTGGATATTTGTCTTGTCCCGGAGCTATAATTTGAATATTTGTCGATATTTCTTTGTTCCTATCGACAATAAGAACTTCATCATTTGGTTCGAAATATTCGGACTCTTCTGAATCCGATTTATTTTCTGGATTTTCTACATCATGCTTTTTTATATTAGTGCATCTTTCGTTTTTATCATCTTTATCGACAATAAATTCTAATTCTGCAGTTAAGTTTCTGTTATATTTTTTGAAAAAATTCTCATCAATGTTTACATTATTTTTTGATACAAAGGCGTTTGTTGTAAGTATTCCAAAGCCTCACAAATTTTAGCTGGTTTAATAGTTTCGTACATGTAATCAGACTTGTGCTCCACGTGCCTTTTCAACTTTATTTGAATAGTTGACATTTCATCAAAAGTTCTAGGTAAAACATTAACCATCTCATTAATTTCAACTGGAACATTAACTATACTTCCCTTTAATGATAATTGAGGGTTAATAGCATATGGTTGCAATGCTTTAATTTGCATGAACGGAATATACGGAGATACCATTCGTTCTTCAAGTGCTGTCAAACTAGTTACAACTTTTGGCACATTTGGCAATTTTAAATCTGTATTTGCTGCTGTTTTTGGAACATCTCCTGATGTAATATATTTTTTACATGTCAAACAAACGTATTCAGATGAGTTATTGACAATTTTGTTAATAAATTCATTAATAGTCATTTTTGTCCCATTAAACTTATTTCGTATTTTATTAATATTAAAACGTTCTACTGATTTTAAGAAAAACAAATTTTCACAACACAAACATACTATATCTGGACCCAATTTTCTGTTTTGCAAAAAGTTCATTATCAATACATTATGATAATATTTATTATCTTTGAGGCCAATTTTAATCTTGTTATGAACAGAATTGCTGTATTTTTCTCGATATCTAAAAAAATCGTCGAGTCTTAATAATCTCTTGCATTCAATGTCGCGTTTTCTTTTTTTTTGCGATAAAGTTGAAATCTTCACGCAAAATAATAATCCTATCTCTGTTTTTAATTTGTTCACTTATCCGGTAATCTATATCTTCTCTTCTAATTTTTATTCTTTTTACATTTTTCTCCTTCTCTAATTCTTTATATGACGATTCTTTTCGAAGACTTTTTATTCTTTGCAGATTCTTTTCTTTCTCTGCTTCTTTATACACTCAGATTTTTACGAGTTTCTGTCATTCTTTGCAGATTTTTTTCTTTCTCTGCTTCTTTATACACCAGATTTTGACTGTTTTTGTAGTTATTCTTTGCAGATTCTTTTCTTTCTCTGCTTCTTTTATAGCACTAAATTTTGTCGTTTTGTCGTTATTCTTTGTATATTCTTTTCTTTTTCTCGTTTACTATACGAAGGATCTTGTCGTAGTCTTTTCATTCGTTCAACTTTTTTTTCTTTCTCTCTCTTTCTCGATGTATCTCTTTGTTTTCTCTTCATTTGCAATCTTATTTGTAAATTTATCTTTCTTAATATCATTAATATCACTCTCCGTTATACTTTTCCCATCGTTCAAAGAACAATTACGTTTTCGTTTCATGTTTTTTTGTATATTTTGTAATTTACTTATCAAATTTCTGTTTTAAAATAATTTTTCGGGTTTTTAATTTATTTCTTTAAATGTCAAGCAATAAATAATTGATACAATTTCTAAAAAAATGCTAATATACTTTTTTATTTTTAAACACGTATTATGTATACTCACTTACCCTTCTAGGGTTAATTATGTGATTGTGCCGTTCTATATTCGTTCAACGAGATGATATTTGGATCCGACAAAAACTTATTCGTTTTTACGTAGGTCTTAAACCAAAAAACGTCTATTTACATATACGATACCATAAGCCAACCTTAAACCAATATTCATAGTCGGATCTTATTTCAAAATTTTCGTACAAAAATTTTCATATATGGTCTCAGACATACTATATATAGAGGAAAGTACCCGATTATGAGATACCATATCTATTTTGTGTGATTGCCGGAAGTCTATGGGCAGAATTGAAAAATATAGTAGGTCATTTTGAAGGGAATTTAATCAGCTTTAAGATGCTGAAATGTAAAATTTAATTTAAATATTGATTTTTCTGAAAATTAGAAAAATGTAAAAAATGAGCTTTCAAAAAAATCGAAAAAGTGTGCTCCTAATATGAGAGACCCCGGGAAATCGCTAATAAAGTGCAAAATACATCATATTGCAATTACAAAACTTTATTTAAAGTTTTTAAAAGACAAATGTAATGGAGAAGCATATTTGCAACAATCGTAAACCCACTTATACTCAATATTGTACCTAATCTTCCCCCTCCACCCTTCCCCCTTAAATCAAGGTCAGCACAGTCTTATAAATTTGTATAAACCTTCCCTTAACGTTAATATAGTATTTTCTCTTCTTTTATTACTATACAATAACTTTTATACTCCAGCAACCCAGGAGTACCCTGAGTATCTCATGTTACGAGCACCACGCCTTGCGGTTTCACGATCACCAAATCTAATCTCTACAATTGAGCAACTCAACATATCCCGTATTTTCCTATTAATACGACCTTACTCTATCGCTGCATGCAGAACTTATTGCCAAATATTTATTAATTATATAATAAACAAGGTTTAAAGACTCATATCCATGGCACTTGACAACATCCAATTTCATAATTTCTTTCTCTGCAATGACTACACGCACGATCAAACAATGAATTTTCCACTAAATAGATTTTACCCTAAGGGCAATAAGTTCATGGTGGAACCAACAGATAGGGCCTATTAGTTTAGCAGAAACCTCGCTGTCGCATATTAGGAGCCTATCTCATAATAGGGGACTTTCCTCTATATATAGTTTATATAGATTATATCTCATAATGTATCATACCATACATGTTGTAATATAATGTAGTATGTTATTATATATGGCTTTATATTTAGTCATGTATGGTCATAATGAAATATTGAAAAAGCAATGTGTAAATTTCTAATTCTGTTTCTTCAGTCTTTTCTACCCTTATTTCATATATTATTCTTTAATATTTTGGTTAATTTGTTCTGTAGTTATAGCCGTTTAAATTTTCGGGAGACGTCGTCCGCCCTGCCCAGTGAGAAACGATAGATCGGATCGACGTCGATTCGATATCGATTCCATCAGATTTCATCGATGCGGTTCTGCAGGTTGTTGAACATCGATAGTTTCAAATATTTCGAGATTATTTCGATGTTATGATAACTTTGCAAACAATCTGTTTTGGTAGCATGTAGCAATATAATATGAGATGATTTATAAATAAGAATTGTGTAATTGATCGATTTGCCGAAATGACGTCATTAATCGCTTTACATATATAAATTACGTCGTCTGTTTGTCTGTCTGTACGCGAACTACTTCCACATTTTACTCCATGAGTGGCGCGGAAACTATTGTCCTAATTATTATTACATATTCTGTCTATATAATTAGCTAATAAGGATATTGAAACATAAATGAAGTCGTTTTAAGAAAAACGACTCCCGGGCTTAAGCCCAGGAACATTTCTAAAAAAATTTGGTTCATTAATCAATAATTCGTTAAAAATTTGGTTAATCAGTTTTTGAGTTATAGAAATTTCAGTAAACTTGACTGTTTTTTTTAACAGAAATTTTAAAGAATTATTGATTAATTAACCAAATTTTTTTAAAAATGTTCGTGGTTGCTCTAACTTTTTTAGGAAATTTTGAGATTGCTCGCTTGCATCTTTGTACAGCGACCGTTCAAGAAAAACAACTCAAAAAAGAGATTGAATTTTGAATGTGAGAAGCCGATTAGCTTGAAACTTGGTGACATTTATGAGTATATGTTCGGCTCGAACTTCTGAGCCGAACATATACTCATAAATGTCACCAAGTTTCAAGCTAATCGGCTTCTCACATTCAAAATTCAATCTCTTTTTCGAGTTGTTCAACCACACAAACCAAAGGATGATGTCGCTGCCCTAGATATAGAGGTCGATGTTGAATCTTAATAATGCGAAAATATACGACGATGCGCCGCGTAGCGGGCGCGAGTCGAACCCTCTCGTAGCGCGAGCCCGCGTTGCCGCTCGCGTCGTACAATCGTGGACGACGAAAGACGGGTGTTGCGGTATTCATCTGAAAGTGAGAGAGAGAGAGGGAAAGAGAGGTGGAGAGGGAGAATTAAAGAGAGAAAGAGAGAGAGGGGGAAAATGGAGAGGTGAGGGAGAGGGAGAGGGAGGAGGTGAGAGAGAGAGAGAGAGAGAGAGAGAGAGAGAGAGAGAGAGAGAGAGAGAGAGAGAGACTATTTGCGTGTCTTATCACATATGTCCTCCGGGGCGAAGCCCGGGTAACCAGCTAGTATATATATATATGTATTATATATTATATATATAATGTCTTTTTTAAGAAAGGATTATATACATTTACTAGCTGGTTATCCGGGCTTCGCCCGGGAGTCGTTTTTCTTAAAACGACTTTATTTGTGTTTTAATATCCTTATTGTGGACAAACATAAGGAGTCGGATTGATTTAAAGACGGTAGTTTAACTTTTCAACATGAATAACACATTTTAGGTGCTTAAGTTTTAAACTTTTTAGACACACAATAAGGATATTAAAACATAAATGAAGTCGTTTTAAGAAAAACGACTCCCGTGCGAAGCCCGGGTAACCAGCTAGTTATCTAACATAGATAAGATTATCATTAAAAATTTGAATAAATAGAAAGAAAAATTTGCACATTCAAGATTTTGCAATCTATATAGATAGAAAGAAAAGTAAACAGAGACTAATATTTAAACCCACACAGCACATGATATCATTCGTATATACTGAATTGCTACTCAATATACTATAGATATACAAGATATACTGATAATATCTCTATAACGTATTTTGCAGTATATTATTTTACTGATATTTTAAGAATATTTGAAATTTATCAGTAATATTCGGTCTATTTATCGAATATTTTCAGGATATGCTAAATTGATGAAAATAGTATATTATTTTACTGATATTTTAACAATATTCGAAATTTATCAGTAATATTCGGTCTATTTATCGAATATTTTCAGGATATCCTAAATTTATCAGAATAGTATATTTTTTTATCGGATTTTTAAAAAGCATAATAAGAAAGAGACAAAGAGTAAGTGAGCTACCCAATCAGCAGACAATGGTTTTTAAATGTGTTTTTAATATTTATTTTTTATTAATTATACATTTATACAATCCATTGTAAAAATAATATTTATTTAATGTTTATTAAATATTTATTTCACATTAATTATTTATTTGAAGTAATGATTTAGAAAAAATATTTATTAAACATTTATTTAACGTTTATTTAATATTTCTTTTACATTAATAATTTATTTGCATTTCATATATTTTTGGTCAAAATTCGGTTCAGGGGTTTGGGCTGGGCGTTGATGAGTGAGTGAGTGAGTGAGTCAGGACATCTTCCTTTATATATATAGATAGAATCGATTTTAGTCGATAAATGCTATTATTAAAAACAAAAATTTTTTATTTCCCGAAGTTGGGACCACGCGGAATTTATTTTTCACATCGAAAACAACTTATCTGTAAACAAGTAAATGTTCAACATCGACCTCTATATCTAGGGCAGCTCGGCATCTCCGATATTTCACTTACCGATAGCGACATCACCTAAAGCCAGCTCAGCGAATTGTATATGACTGGCATGACTGCGGTTTATTGTTTACATAATTTGACAGTCTTGAAATAAAATTCAACTACGACCACACATTCAACTATAAACACGAGCCTACGAATATTATTTAAAACGATCGTAATTTGAAAGCATCTATGGATAATGTTATATCAGAACAAAAAACCTTAGATTTTTGAATGTAGATTTTGTTCACAAGAAATTAGTAAATATTTGACATGTATAGAGTTTTTAAAGCGTCAATAAGAAGTTCCGTAAAATTTAAATCAAGATTGATGTATATTATTAAAATATGTATTATTAACATTATTAATTGCATTATTTTTTAAAAGAAAAATATTATCTCATATTAGAAACCTATTTCATAATAGGGGACTTTATATAGAATAGATTATCACTGTCGGAGTCACAACAAAGGTTTTTACCCAGAAAACCGCAAGAAAATATCAAAATTCGGAAAGGACCCTATTCTATAGAATTACCCATCTTAAGATTGTACTTAAGACGGTCTTAAATATAAGATCCGATTATGAATACTGGTTATAGAATCGTTTTAGCATTTTAAGACATTATTTAAGACAAATATCTTGAAAAATATACATCAATCTTGAACGAGAATTTAAATGTGGAAAGTGTTGCTACAAAACCAGCAGACAAGACGCGTCAAACGTATCGCCTTGCTGATTGGTTGCTATTCGCTGCTTGACGTTTGACGCTTTCTGAAAGACAAATTTAATGGAGAAGCATATTTGCATATTGATGACTTTCTTTAGTAACATTTTAATAGTAAAACATTTATATATTTACCAATATATAGTATTATTAAAAAAAGGTTGTTTTGAATTTTGCAAGTTGAAAGGTTTACCGATTTCTGCTTAAAAAATATGTAACAATTTCTGCTTAAAAAATTTTGTAAATTATTTGATGAATAAAGTACATGGTATTAGTTATACATGTAATTTTATACAGAGTATTATTAAAAAAAGGTTGTTTTGAATTTTGCAAGTTGAAAGGATTACCGATTTCTGCTTAAAAAATATGTAACAATTTCTGCTTAAAAAATTTTGTAAATTATTTGATGAATAAAGTACATGTATTAGTTATACATGTAATTTTATACAGAATATTATTAAAAAAAGGTTGGTATTAAATTTGGCGATAATCGGTAAAAAAAATTCTGTCTTTATATTGAATTTTTCAAAATTTTAAATGTCTTTAACTTAAGAACTGATCAACCAAATCTTAAAGAATTATATATGAAATAATGGTAAAAATACGCAAGTTTCTCACAAATAAATGTATATTAACATTGTAATTGATTGTATACTATATAATATATATGATTTAATTAAACAGTCTTTATGTTAAAGCAAAGAATAGTTGATATTGTATATACATATACAATATTTATTTATTATATTACATTATATTACATTATGTTAATAATATTTTTTCTTTTATAAATACCTTATTCTCTTTTTCTCTCCTTCAATTTACTTATTTTTTTCTTTTTCTCCCTCACTCAGCGTTTGAAGGAAATTTCAACGCAAAATAAATGTTCCCTCTTCTCTCTTTCTTTGTTAATGAAGAAACGTAAATTTATAAATCCAATTCTAAAGAAACATGTAAACACTAATAACATTATTAAAAATGCATTATTTATTACATTTCATTTATAATATTATTTATTTTATAAATACCTTATTTTTCTCTTTCTTTCTTTCTCTTTCTCTCTCTCTTTTTCCCTCATTCAGAACAATTTTTTTTTGCTTCTATTTCTCTTTTTCTTTGCGAATGTATATATTATTAACCTCTTACTGTTAAATAACAAACCGCGTACACGACACACAAGCGAGATGACTAATCGCATTATACCAGCTTTGACAAGTTTAGAGTGAAGTTTAAAACCTTACGCTTAAAAAAAAAAAAACAATATTGATGTACTATGTTCAACGTGCTTGGCGTTGAAAGGAGTAGAAATTCATCGCGGTGAGGTGAAAAAAACATCTCGTAATATGTCACGTAAGTATCATATAGATTATAAATAAGTATGATAAATTTATAATGGAAAAACTTGCAATTTTAACAGTTTTTTTTATTTCCAGGAATCAAACAATAATTACTTTTCAACGCTGCAAGAACTGAGGCAGCAAATAGAACAACAGCAATTTGAAATTGAAGAACTACGATGGCAATTACGAGAGCAGGACCAGCCGCAGGAACAGATGCAACAGCAACAGGAGGGCGAGCAGCCACTGCTGGAGCAGTCCGCTGGCGCAGCAGCAGCAGCAGGAAGGCAATAATCAGCCGCGCCAGCCACTGCTGGAGCAGCCGCTGGCGCAACAGCAACAGCAAGCCAACGAGCAGCCGCTAGCGCAAGGACCAATTAGTACGTAATTTTTTAATAATAATAGCAATATTGCGATTAGTATACATATTCGTTTGATGTAAATAAAAACGTATTCCATTGGAAGCAATATCTGATTCTGTCATCAAAAAAAGTCAAAAAGACAAATATATTTTAGTTACTGAGATGTTTACCTTAATATTTAAATTTTGTATTTACTATTTAGAGTATTTTTATACTATTGTTTCATATTTTCTTGTTACAGGATATCGACAAGGAAGAGGACGCGGTCGGAGCCGGCAACGCTGGTACGCTCAGCGGGGACGCGTCAGGGGTGGTCCACGACAATATCCCATAATAAATCATTATTACGCATAATAATGATTTATTAGGGGATATTGTCGCGGTAAAATAACAGCCAGTGCCATGGAAAAAATTTGTAAAGAGCACATAGACACTGTTATTGTCACACAAAACTTACTTATTTAGTTATTATAATTGATGTTAGCAAAAGAAATATCATATTGCATAAGAATTATAGCGCAACGAATGATACAAATATAATTCTTAGTACTTGCATCTCGTTTTTAACGCGTTTTATTGTCTTTTCGTTTTTTTTCTTAATTAAAAACAACATTACTCATATTCATTGCATTTTAAAGACAAAAATAAAAATATGTATTGTGTACCAATGTTTCTTTAACAAAAATTAGATAAGTTAACGATTTTCGGACATTATCACATCTTTATCGTAGACGACATGGCAATTACTGTAAACATTTAATGATAGGTAAGTATTAAACCTTATTTTGTAATTAATAGTACATATTCAATACATTAAAAATATCAGAAATTAACGATGTAATTTTTGTATCAAAATGTTTTTGCCGAAAATTAAAATAAACTGTCTTCACATTTTTTGCTTTGTTTAAATTCTTTTTGTTGTCTTTATCTTCTTCATCGTTTCCTTTACGTTTATTATTTTTCCCAGCCTCCATCTTGTCTTCTTTTCGCTTGCTACTTTTCTCAGCCTCTATCCCATCATTACACTCTTTCTCTACTCGATAATAATGCGCGCGCGATATTGAAACACGCGGTACTAGTCGCGGTGGCGTTTACTAAAATTTTATCTCATCCGAATTCATCATTTTATAGTTTTAAATGCAGAAATTGGTAACCTCTTTTCAGATCATCAGAAAATTCAGTACCAACCTTAATGATGATATATAAGATTATATGAGCGGGATCCGTTAGCGCACGGTGCGATAGCGCACAGCCCGATAGCACACGTCGAATTTAAAATAATTCCCGATAGCCCACATCCCTTTAGCACACGTCCCGATAGCACACCAAATAAATGGCGCATTATCCCGATAGCGCACCAAGTAATATGCACATTTGCCCGATAGCACACAGGAAAATGAAACATAGTACCGATAGCGCACGAAATGTTGGAAGCATTTTCCCGATAGCGCACGAGGTGTGCTAAAGGGACGTGTGCTAAAGAGAAAAAACGCGTTTCTTTCCCGATAGCGCACGAGGTGCGCTAAAGAGACGTGTGCTAAAGAGAAAAGACGCGTTTCTTTCCCGATAGCGCACGAGGTGCGCTAAAGAGACGTGTGCTAAAGAGAAAAGACGCGTTTTTTTTCCCGATAGCGCACGAGGTGTGCTAAAGGGACGTGTGCTAAAGAGAAAAGACGCGTTTCTTTCCCGATAGCGCACGCACGTTTCTTTCCCGATAGCGCACGAGGTGCGCTAAAGAGACGTGTGCTAAAGAGAAAAGACGCGTTTCTTTCCCGATAGCGCACGAGGTGCGCTAAAGAGACGTGTGCTAAAGAGAAAAGACGCGTTTCTTTCCCGATAGCGCACGCACGTTTCTTTCCCGATAGCGCACGAGGTGCGCTAAAGGGACGTGTGCTAAAGAGAAAAGACGCGTTTCTTTCCCGATAGCGCACGCACGTTTCTTTCCCGATAGCGCACGAGGTGCGCTAAAGAGACGTGTGCTAAAGAGAAAAGACGCGTTTCTTTCCCGATAGCGCACGAGGTGCGCTAAAGAGACGTGTGCTAAAGAGAAAAGACGCGTTTTTTTTCCCGATAGCGCACGAGGTGTGCTAAAGAGACGTGTGCTAAAGAGAAAAGACGCGTTTCTTTCCCGATAGCGCACGAGGTGCGCTAAAGAGACGTGTGCTAAAGAGAAAAGACGCGTTTTTTTTCCCGATAGCGCACGAGGTGTGCTAAAGGGACGTGTGCTAAAGAGAAAAGACGCGTTTCTTTCCCGATAGCGCACGCACGTTTCTTTCCCGATAGCGCACGAGGTGCGCTAAAGAGACGTGTGCTAAAGAGAAAAGACGCGTTTCTTTCCCGATAGCGCACGAGGTGCGCTAAAGAGACGTGTGCTAAAGAGAAAAGACGCGTTTTTTTTCCCGATAGCGCACGAGGTGTGCTAAAGAGACGTGTGCTAAAGAGAAAAGACGCGTTTCTTTCCCGATAGCGCACGCACGTTTCTTTCCCGATAGCGCACGAGGTGCGCTAAAGAGACGTGTGCTAAAGAGAAAAGACGCGTTTCTTTCCCGATAGCGCACGAGGTGCGCTAAAGAGACGTGTGCTAAAGAGAAAAGACGCGTTTCTTTCCCGATAGCGCACGCACGTTTCTTTCCCGATAGCGCACGAGGTGCGCTAAAGGGACGTGTGCTAAAGAGAAAAGACGCGTTTCTTTCCCGATAGCGCACGAGGTGCGCTAAAGAGACGTGTGCTAAAGAGAAAAGACGTGTTTCTTTCCCGATAGCGCACGAGGTGCGCTAAAGAGACGTGTGCTAAAGAGAAAAGACGCGTTTTTTTTCCCGATAGCGCACGAGGTGTGCTAAAGAGACGTGTGCTAAAGAGAAAAGACGCGTTTCTTTCCCGATAGCGCACGCACGTTTCTTTCCCGATAGCGCACGAGGTGCGCTAAAGGGACGTGTGCTAAAGAGAAAAGACGCGTTTCTTTCCCGATAGCGCACGCACGTTTCTTTCCCGATAGCGCACGAGGTGCGCTAAAGAGACGTGTGCTAAAGAGAAAAGACGCGTTTCTTTCCCGATAGCGCACGAGGTGCGCTAAAGAGACGTGTGCTAAAGAGAAAAGACGTGTTTCTTTCCCGATAGCGCACGAGGTGCGCTAAAGAGACGTGTGCTAAAGAGAAAAGACGCGTTTTTTTTCCCGATAGCGCACGAGGTGTGCTAAAGAGACGTGTGCTAAAGAGAAAAGACGCGTTTCTTTCCCGATAGCGCACGCACGTTTCTTTCCCGATAGCGCACGAGGTGCGCTAAAGGGACGTGTGCTAAAGAGAAAAGACGCGTTTCTTTCCCGATAGCGCACGCACGTTTCTTTCCCGATAGCGCACGAGGTGCGCTAAAGAGACGTGTGCTAAAGAGAAAAGACGCGTTTCTTTCCCGATAGCGCACGAGGTGCGCTAAAGAGACGTGTGCTAAAGAGAAAAGACGCGTTTTTTTTCCCGATAGCGCACGAGGTGTGCTAAAGAGACGTGTGCTAAAGAGAAAAGACGCGTTTCTTTCCCGATAGCGCACGCACGTTTCTTTCCCGATAGCGCACGAGGTGCGCTAAAGAGACGTGTGCTAAAGAGAAAAGACGCGTTTCTTTCCCGATAGCGCACGAGGTGCGCTAAAGAGACGTGTGCTAAAGAGAAAAGACGCGTTCCTTTCCCGATAGCGCACGAGGTGCGCTAAAGAGACGTGTGCTAAAGAGAAAAGACGCGTTTTTTTCCCGATAGCGCACAAAATGCGCTAAAGGGACGTGTGCTAAAAAGAAAAGACGCGTTTCTTTCCCGATAGCGCACGAGGTGCGCTAAAGAGACGTGTGCTAAAGAGAAAAGACGCGTTTTTTTTCCCGATAGCGCACGAGGTGTGCTAAAGGGACGTGTGCTAAAGAGAAAAGACGCGTTTCTTTCCCGATAGCGCACGCACGTTTCTTTCCCGATAGCGCACGAGGTGCGCTACAGGGACGTGTGCTAAAGAGAAATGACACGTTTATTTCCCGATAGCGCACGCACGTTTCTTTCCCGATAGCGCACGAGGTGCGCTAAAGAGACGTGTGCTAAAGAGAAAAGACGCGTTTCTTTCCCGATAGCGCACGAGGTGCGCTACAGGGACGTGTGCTAAAGAGAAAAGACGCGTTTTTTTCCCGATAGCGCACGAGGTGTGCTAAAGGGACGTGTGCTAAAGAGAAAAAAAAACGTTCATTTCCCTATGACGCACCAGGTGCGCTACAGGGACGTGTGCTTGTGTGAATAGACGCGTTTTACAAAAAAACGTAAAAAATAAATTTTTGTTCTTGTTCTACACAATTGTTTTTTGGATCTAAAATTGCAAATTTTTACGACATCTTTACTCACTTGTAATGTATCCAAACATCTTTATGAAAAAATTGGCAATTATACGACTTGATAGAGCAAAGTTTTAGCTTTAAGAATCCTTTTTGCGAATTGCGGTACGATGATTTTTGACGGAGTTATGAGCAATCAAAGTCAAAATGCTCATTTCTTATTCAATCCGCGTTAACTCAGTAACAAAAAATCGTAGAAACATTTTTAAAAAAAGATTTTGTAAGGAAAACTTCGAGCTTTCACATTGGGAAGTCAAAAAATTTTGCATGATTTTTTTTAGCACGTGACAGGCCCACAAAGTGAGAAGAAAATTTCCCATTTTGTCCAGCTCGTGGTTTTCTATGTGTAAAAATTACCAAACTCACAGAAACTAAAAGAAAATAGTGATCTTCTGAAAGTAGAGATTTCAAGCTTTAAAACCCTTTTTTTAAACTTAAATTTTGTTCATTTTTAACGAAGATACAGCTGCTCAAATTTTGCCTAGTTTTTAAGAAAATTTAAGTGTTTCTTTAATTTTTGTGACGAGTGTATATATATTTTATTACATATTTTTTTTTTTTTATATTTTCTGTACATACACATATTCAGTCACAACATTTATCTTGTTATTTGTGTCCTGTTTTCTTACTATGTCAACCATTTATGAAAAATTCAGATATATTTGAAAGATTACGAAATTTAGTGTTCAGAATCTGATTCAGATAAACCCTCATAATCATCTTCAAAATAATTATTTAAATAATCTGCAGATAAATGTATTATTGGTTGATATATATACAGCAAACCCGAAGTACCATAGAATAGACGCAATTATAGATGCAATTATTGGTCACACATGTGGCTACAAAGTAGGAAAGCGAGTTGCTGCTCTCACGTCGCAACAATTTGATGGTACTTTGGGTTTGCACATCAACCAACAATGCATTCACCTACAAATTATTTAAATATATAATTATTTTAAAGATGATTATGATGATTCATCTAAATCAGATTCTGAACACTAAATCTCGTAATCTTTCAAATGTATCTAAATATTTTTCATAAATGGTTGACGCAGTTAGTGAGGAAACAGAACAGAAATAAGATAAATGTTATGTGACTGCATATATGTGTATGTACAGAAAGTATAAAAAAATATCTAAAATAAAAAAAATATATTAAAAATGTAATAAAAATTATATACAATTTTATGATGCAAAATTCATTAAATTTTAAACATTTTATGTCAAAATTTTATGTCAAAATACTAGATCTTTCAAGCCTTATAATTCCAAAAGTTTTTAATGAAAGAATACTTTATTGTAGTGTTTTGGAAAGCTCTCGACAAAAGTTACAAGAATATGCATTGAAAAATAGGGGTTTCCATTTAAGAAGTTAAAGGTGTCGTTCACGCGATCTTTAAACGACCATCCAAGGTTAAACCAATGACACCATCTTATGTGCCCCTTCAAACCAAACAACTTTTGTCTGAAATAATGTTTCCAATCTCTTTTACTTTAAGAGATATTCATCTGAATCACTTAAAATGATACACCCCGTGTATATATATATATATATATATATATATATATATATATATATATAAGTAATACAATATACTAACTTTAGGTATTACATGTTAAGCACATTTCTTGACGTTTGACTTATTAAAAAGCAGTACACGTGGTTTTCAATTTTCTAATAAGTCTAATAATATCTTAAAATATTTCTACAATCTCTGCAAAGAAATTGATGAGCGTTGATAATTTCATCACAGAGCATTAGATTCTATTAGCAGAGACTATGATATTAATCTTTCGCATAAAAGATTCTCGTGCTTTGTAATGGATCTTCCCTTTTTGATATTCTATGAAACTTGAATCTGTTTGCCCATTATGATTCACCAATTGTTTTCTTCTGTTAAAATAAAAAATAAATAAGATACAATATTATTAATAAGCAGCGTGACATGAAAATGTTCCTTGTGTGTACTGCAATCTTACTCATATAACTATCATCAAAATCTTAATAATTCAGCCTTCTTTAGGCTCTACGAACAGTAATAAAACAATATATGATAATATTTCATATGATAATTGTGCCATATTTATCTCGTCACTTACATGTGTTGCATACCATGTATTATTACTAGCAAAGGTTCCACTGAAAATAAAAACATTGATTAGCGAAAAATTTATTAAACTTATCTTGAGTATCTTTTATTATTATCTACAAACTATGAGAATATAACAATACTCACTTTTAATTAAATGTGTCTTACATGTATATACATCCACTTTTTTGTTCAACGTTACTAATAAAATACTTGAATTACATTATGATAGCAAACATTGCTTATCCAACTTAATATAAGAAGTGTCAAAATCCAGTAAACTTTCATGTTTGATACCAAAAACACCAAATATGCTATTAAAACAGGGATGCATGCAAAGTTAGGAAATCTGTCTCATATTTGGAGTAGAAGAACGCTCTGTTAGATTATTTATTTTTGTTTAAATAAAAATAAGAAAATTATAAATTATTATTTGAATAAAAGTTTTTTAAATGCATTCTTCTACAATGCCTCCAAATATAACAACATACGATTTCCTAACCGCGCGTACATTCCTGTTTCAATATTATATTTAGCGTTTTTAGTATCAAACATCTGGAAATTTACTGGATATTGACCCTTCTTATATTACATTGGATTAGCAATGTTTGCTGTCATAATGCAGCTCGAGTATTTTAGCAACGTGAGACTAGAGTCCTATAATAATATTATTATAGGATTCTACGTGAGACAAGTTAACACACACACACACACACACACACACACACACACACACACACACACACACACACACACACACACACGCACACACACACACACACACACACACACACACACACACAAACACACACACACACACACACACACACACACACACACACACACACACACACACACACACACACACACATTTAATTAAAAGTGAGTATTATTGTTATATTCTCATAGTTTGTAGATAATAATTAAGGGTATGTAAGATAAGTTTAATAATGTATTAGTTAATCAATTTTTTACTATTTACAGTGAAATCTTCACTAGAAATAATGTACAATGAACAATCTATACAAGTGCTGGGATAAATAAGGATAAATATGCACAATTACATTAAGAAATATTTTTATTTTGTTTTCTTATCGTTTGTTGATCCTAAAAGAGCTTGGATTATTACGATGACA